>WAAD01003516.1:243514-300847 GCA_013389945.1 Fregata magnificens | reverse complement strand
GTTGTGTTATTTAACCCCTTACTTGCCGTACGCACTCCCTGTGGTGCTCTTTGTCACCTCTGGGAGTTGGATTAGAATCACCATTTTGCTGTACTGTGTCACACTGGTTTATGGTATGATAAAAGTATCGGCAGTGAGATTGTACTCCGCACTGCCATCATTTTCGTATTACGGGACCCATCTCTCGGAAACTATTAATAATTATACCTTTTACTTCTTCTCTTTGGAAAACCAATCCATGGGGGAGACAGAGGGGGACACTTTCTCTGGCTCCTTCACTTTCCCATTCTCCTTCAGGCTAGTTACAACAGCTCTTGAGAATTTTGAATATCCTTGGGACGTTCAAACCAGCATGTTCCTATTGCTATGTCTCCTGAATGTGGTGCAGATTTTGTTTAGGCTTAAACCACTGTTTATGAACACCACCCGGAGAGCAACTCCGGCGATGGGTGCTGCAGCCCCCTCACCCCCCGCGACGGGCGCTGCGGTCCCTCCACCCCCAGCGACACGCACTGCGGCCACTCAAACCCCAGTGACAGGCACTGCAGCTGAACCAGAGAACCAACCCGTGCTGGTATCAGTCGCCCCTATACACAAGAAGAAATCTCGGAAGCGAAAGTCAACTCGTTTAGAAAGAGATGATGATGATGAGAGAGCAGGGCCAACACAAGAAGAGGAGCAGCAAGAGGAAGAACTCATAAACGAGATGGAAACCACCCGCTCCCTATCCTTGAGTGAGCTGCGAGATATCCGGAAAGATTTCAGCCGTCACCTAGGTGAGCACATTGTCACCTGGCTGCTCCGATGCTGGGATAATGCCTGGAATTAGAGGGTAAGGAAGCCAAGCAGCTGGGATCCCTTTCTAGGGAAGGGGGCATTGACAAAGCAATTGGAAAAGGGGCACAAGCCCTCAGCCTCTGGAGGCGACTCCTGTAAGATCTTCCTGGAAGACATGTCGAAACATATCGATGACAGGGAGGTGATGAGACAGCCACATGGCTTCACCAAGGGCAAGTCGTGCCTGACTAAGCTGGTGGTCTTCTATGATGGAGTGACTGCATCAGTGGACAAGGGAAGAGCTACAGAGGTCATCTACCTGGACTTCACTAAGGTCCCCCACAACTTTCTTGCCTCTTATTTGGAGAGATATAGATTTGGTGGCTGGACTATAGATGGCTAAGGAATTGGCTGGATGGCCACATCCAAATTGTTGCAGTCAATGGCTCAATGTGCAGGTGGAAACCAGTAACAGGTAGTGTCCCTCAAGGNATGGATGGATGGATGGATGGATGGATGGACGGATGGAGAGCAGCCCTGTGGAGAAGGACTTTCCAGCTGAAGTCCCATTTGCCAAAGGAGATTTGGGACATCAATGACCTCTGTGCAGGCCTTCAGTTCCCAAAGGCTGATGTTCCTTCTTGGAAATGGAGCTCAGAGTCTGACGTTGCAACTTATTTATTCAAGCCAAGTAAAACAAGAAGAAAAAAATTAGATGCTCAGTGTGCAAGATGCTGACTCAACCCTTTCCTAATTTTCTGGAGTTTTTTCAACTCTGACCAATACAACCATTTGCAGCAGGTATGACAGAATGGGGGGGAGCATGCAGAGCTGCGCGACCACTGCCCCGAGCAGAGCCGGGATTCTCCCTTCCATGCAGAAGCAACACAAGGAGCTCCAGCTGCTTGCTGAGCTGCAGAAATAGGAAACGGCAGTGCCGTCCATCTGCCTTCAGCAGGAGCGAGGGCACAGGAGACGTCCGGTACCACTGTGAGGGGCCAGCAGCCCTGGGATTTTTAACTTCCAGCATGCCAGGAGGGACAAATCCTGCTTGAGATGCAGCAAGGAGAGATGCTGCCAGGATTCAATGTCAGTACAAAATGTCACAAGGCTTTTACACAGGAGCAGAACAGAGATGACTCATGGAAGGGTCTGAAAAGCTCTTATGGATCCCCTGGGACTAAAGGTGCTCCCCAAACACCTCGTCTGTACCACCCGGCTGTGTTTGGAGGTGATCCGCAACAGATTAAAATTGTAGCTTTTGACTTTTTAAGTCACTAAAAAAGGAAGCAGGTGAGATATTTAACTGATATTTCTATTACATATTTTAGATAATTAAAAGCTGGTTATCAGTAACATCAGTGGGACTGTGCTTGTAAAATACCCTTTTATATCAGTGGTGATGGATCCTGTTTCACACATCCTGGAAACCCAGCGTGCTCCTCGCAGGCTGACGGTCAGTCACTGAGAAGCATGGAAACATCCGTCCAAGTTCACTGGCTGGACAAGGACGCTGGGAGTTTTGCACCAACAACTGGGCTTGCAATGATGGAGTGGCCACGGGCAGCCTCACACCCAGGAGCCCAGCATGCAAAGCCCTTTCACAGCCTGTGGCTGAGCTGCCCGGCAGCTGAGCTACCCCCTAGGGTGTTCTCATCCCGCGGCTGTCCTCCTCTGACTGCTCCTGCCACTCCGGGCTGGCCTCAGAGCTGGAAACCCACCCTGGGAGGCAAATCTCAGGATGAAGGGAGCCGTGCTATGCATTAACTGCTTCTCCTGCAGCCACGCTTGTTGGTTGCTTCCAATCCAGCAGCACAAATGATGGGATCAAAGTTTGCTCGCAATAAAGCATTTTGGTTTGGTAATGAACCTGTGCGAAAGGTAGAGGAGACAGAGACGGCACAGCGCAGCCGTCATTCCAGTTCCCCTTTTTTGGGAGAAAGTGTTGGGATTTAATTTTTTTTCCAATTGCTCACACTAAAACAACAGTTTGCAGCCGGTGATGAAGAGCTAGGGGTGAAGGGCAGCCATGCAAATGCTGTAACCCCGCCTGGACATTCATGTGAGCTCAAATCCAACTCGTGCAACAACACGGCTCCCACGATCCGCTGCCTGTCCTACCTGCAGCGGGCTCACGAAGCCTCCTGCCATCACAGCCATGGAAGGAATGGTTTGTGTTCAGCAGCAAACCTAGTGGGACCCACAGCTTGCCTCCGGCATCCCCAGCCCGGCACGTCCCATGCCAGTACTCCAGCTTACAGCTCCATCGGAGCTGCTGTTCAGAAAGCGGGAGGCCGCTGATCTGACAGGAAAGAGCAAGTATCAATAGCTCAAAGCAAGGGGAGTTTAGGAGATCTTTTAATTAATTTTTAAGCAATAATTACGTACCCTGAGTTACAATGCAAGCTGAAGAGCGTGGTTCTGTTCGCACAGCAATGAGGTCCTGCTAAAACAGGGCTCAAAGCAGGTCACGGGCCCAATGAACGCACAGTAGCTTTGCACAGGACCAATCTGGTGGGTGCTGCAGGAGCAAGGGCAGGTGGCTGCAGCCAGTGGCCCCAGGGACTCATCCTGGCCCACGACAGAGCTGCCTCCATGAGGGGTATCCAATTAAGATAGCAAAATGTATGTGAACATACAGCCTTGGATGGCTGCTCCCACCGGCCGCAAATGTGCCCACCCGGCAAGCCCGAGTTTGTCAGAGGTCTGCAGCCCTGGCTGTTTTACAGCATTGCCTGCAAGGTCTTGGGGTACCCACCTCTCCAGGAGCAACTCGCTGGCTGATGACCAAGCTGCTCCTTCCCTTTCCATGGCCTACTCCTGTTTTCTTCCCAGGGCCCCGTCCTCCCTGCGGCTCTCCTCCGAGCCTCTCCCTCCACCCCGTTTGCTCCGGGGTGGCACTAAACACCACCATGAGCTGCGCTGCACGAGCACCCTGTCCCTTTGCCGCCCGCTCCTATCCCGCTTGGGGCCAAACGCAAACCCCCAGGGAGCTCCAGGATGGGTGCAGGGTGCAGTGGAATGGCAGTGCCGGGGCTCACGGGGAGCAAACCTAGTCCAGCCCTCCTGCGGGCACTCAGGGGTACCAAGTAAAGCTGCTCAGATCTATTTTTACAACACCGAACCGCATTAATTGTCTTACCCTCCTTTAATTCTCTTGATCGAATTCCACTTCAAATACTCCCATTATTTTGCCCAGAAGCAAGGTCGGGTTAATCAGACAATAATTACCCAGCTCATTCCCTCTCTCTTTCTTTAAAAAATCAATGTAGTGCTACCTCCCGAGCTCCTGATGCCCGTCAGGTATGCGGAGACTTATTGGAAATCAACACTAATGGCAGAGGCACCATCTTAGTCAGCTCTTGGAAAACGTCCCGATCGATAACTTCAGGTAGACTGGATCCAGCAGTGTCTATTTTTGGTACCGACTGTTTAGCAACAACCTGAATTACTGTTGGAACAGAAGAATTTAATCATCATAAGATTCATCACGTGTTTTCTCAAACACTCAAAAAAAGCGTTTCCCATATGTTTCTGTCCTTTCTGCATTATTCTCCCATTTTCCTTTATTAATGCACCAAAATGGCTGAGAGGTTTCTGCTCTTCTTTAAGCACGTCACAAAAAATTCAGACCATCCTTCAGCCTGCTGCTTGCTGGGTTTTCCAGCTCCCTGCAACTCCCAGCTCCAGCTTCTGTGCCACTGGGAGAGGGTGGGAAAATATCCTCCTCCTCCCCACCACATATGAGAAAACAGAGACGAATGTAATCAACGGCAAGTAGAACTCCAAAAGTAGAAGTTACAGAAAAGTGGTAAGAAACGCAAAAGGATGCAGTGCAAATATAATGCTTTAAATTTACTCTGTGCCCACATGATATAAAGGGGCAAGTCATGATCATCTGCACCAAACCTTGCTTTTCATCTTGTCCTTGGTTCCCCTTTACCTGCTGAGACAAAAAGGGGATCGAGGCTCTTCAGCACGAGTATGGCACATGTGCATGACGGGAGGATTTGCTTCTCATTTCTACCAACCTCTAGGCCGTTGTGCTGATGCCCGGCCAGCCCCAGCGCTGAGACCTGAACACGAGCAGTGCTGCTGCATGGGGGGTCCTTCCCCCCAGGCTGTGACAAGCATATTTCACACTCCAATGATGCAAGTCTTTCTTCTAGGTCTGAGTAACACAAACTAGGCTGAATTTGCAATCACAAATGAGCAATTGCAATTCTATGGTTTATTAATTGGTCTTGTAACAGAGATGTCTGGGGCAATAAAATAACTCCTTTTTGTCCCATGCTTTAATCATAGGATCATGGACTCACAGGATGGTTTGGGTTGGCAGGGACCTTCAGAGACCACCCAGTCCAACCCCCCTGCCGTGGGCAGGGACACCTTCCGCTAGACCAGGTTGCTCAAAGCCCCGTCCAAGCTGGCCTTGAACACTTGCAGGGATGGGGCATCCACAGCTTCTCTGGGCAACCTGTGCCAGCGTCTCACCACCCTCATGGTAAAACATTTCTTCCCTATGTCCAGCCTAACTCCAGCCTCCTTCAGTTTAAAACCGCTGCCCCTTGTCCTGTCACCGCNGCTTGGCTTTCTGGGCTGCAAGCCCACATTGCTGGCTCGTGTCCCCTTTGCCACCCACCAGTATCCCCCAGTCCTTCTCTGCAGGGCTGCTCTCCGTCCATCCATCCATCCATCCATCCCTCCCCGCCCCCAGTCTCTGCTGGTACTGGGGACTGCCCTGGCCCAGGTACAGGACCTTGCACTTGGCCTGCTTGAACTTTGTGAGGTTCACATACCTTGTTAACTTTATTCCTAGCACTCTGGCTGTATTCTAAAGCATGTTCACCCATCCTTCCCTTTTTATCCTCGCCTCCTTCAGGCGGTCAGCTCTGAGCCACCCCCAGGCAAGCTGCCTCCTGTGATGAGCAGTGACCCAGCCGTGCCCTCCACCACCCCCAGCACCCCAGCCCATGCTGCTTTCTCCCCAGGCCAGAAATAGCACTCGTTTATCTTACCCTTTTCTAGAAGGCTGAATGCAACACCTGCTGAATCAGACTGAGTTTAAAAAGAAAAAATTAAAAAAAAAAAAAAAATAGTTTTGGACCTCTCCAAACCCCAGAGCCTAGAGCAGGAGGCAGAGCTCTGGACGGCCACCAGCCATCCCAGGCCACGTCAGATGCTGCTCTGCAGGATGGCATGACCATACATGCCACAAGCCTACATCAGGACCTACATCGGACATGTCCCCTGGCCTGTCTGTTGGACCAGTCCCCTTGGGCAGGGGCAGGAACAGCTCTGTTGGGAGCAGAGGGCTCCCATGGGGAACGTCCCACAGGTCCACCAACACACCCCACTTCTGCATGACCCACAATGGGCCCAGCAGTTATTTGACTCAGGACACACCATGGCTCTTCCCAAAAGCAGATGCACCCTGAATGCCATATTTAAATTGTTCAGGATGAGAGACCGAGTCCAAGCTAGAGAGTCTGTGCCAACGAGGGGCCCTGGCCGCTGAGCAGACCAGAGGGCGGTGGAGAAGCAGGGCCTGATCAAAGGACTGGGTCCACAGCAGGAGGGAAGTCCTTCACCCCACGCACAAGGTGATGCAGATCACATACGGTGACCCCATTTGGACAAAGAGAAACAGGGTTTCCTGCAGAAAGGCAGCCAGCCAGGGAACTGTGGAGATGTTATTTTTAGAGTTGCACATTTCCATGATAAAGAGCAAGTATTACCTCTAGCTGGAAAGAAAAGTTTTTCTAGCACTGGTGGAAAAAAATGACCCAAAGAAGTCCTACCACCCAGAGCTTCAGCTGGGAGAAAGCGCTCTTCAAGACGCTGTTATTCAGTACCCAAAGCAGCATGTGCGAAATAAAGCCCTAGAAAGCACCCACTGAAGAGTTCAGACACCTCTGCTGCTCAATCCAGCATTTTTTTCTTTAAAAAAACCAGCCTGATTTATATTTTTAAACACTGACTAAAGTGCAGGGCACTGTGTGACTGTCCACTCAACTCCTGCTCGGATCTTGGCTAACACGCTGGGAGCAGCATCATTAGGTCCAAGTGAGGACAACACATAGGCAGGACACAGTGGCCAGAAAGGGCTAAAGGTCATTCTGCAGCCACTGTCACCTGCAGCTGGCTGGTTCTTGCAGTCATCATCCTTGCATATTCGTTGTCTTGTGGCTTCTTCAGAATCCACTAACACTTCTAAGCTGGAAGGTATAACCACGTCAGCTTACCCAAAAAAGTTTTTTAAATGGCTCCAACAGCAGCTGGACTGCTGAGGCTTTCATGCTTCCCGGTGTGATACAGGGGACACCTGCACTGTGACAGAGGAGGAAGGATGAGCACTCTCACCCCTCTGCAAGATAACTGCTCAGAGATGCACGAGTTACAAGTTGCAAGTTATGAGTTGTGAGTTATGAATTTGAGAATTCAGAGTTAGAAACCTCATGAATTAAGTGACAGATTAGTGAATTCACATGTTAGACTAGTCTGTGCAAAGGGTATTGAGCCCTTGTTTGTCTTGTTTGTTTTCCTTCCTAATGAGCTCACAAAATAAAGTTTAATTTACAGAGTACGTTGTCCTGTAAATTTGAGAGATCCAAATGGACCATGACAAACTGCGTTGCTTGTGGCCCATTCCCAGGCGGGCTGGCTGGTTGTTCTGCTGTTGTGGGTCCCAGTCCCCCTCACCCCTGACTCTCCCTATTCTCCCCACCCTAGGCCTGAGCAGGGCAGAGGCCATCTGATAGCTCCCAACCTCGGCTGGAGTTCCACAAGAAGGTTTGCTAGGGCAACCCCCTGTCTGGGTCAACCAGGCATTGCAACCTGCAGCTCTGTTGGGTGTCAGAGCAGATGGCTTTGGGCACAGGGAGGCCAGGAAGGTCCCCAAGAGCCACCCGCTGCATCTCCGTAAATAGCAACCCACAAGCAATCATTGTAAAGCATTTAATCAAAAAAGGGAAATGGGCTTTGGTCAATGGGAGGCTTTGGCAGCAGCCGAGGTCACAGAGTGTCGCAAAACAGGCAGCAGGAAAGGGATGGGAAATGCTAAAATGGGAAAAAAATCCACCTCACAGGGCTGGGCACTTGCTCAAGTATCTTTTTCATAGGATCATGGACTCACAGAGTGGTTTGGGTTGGCAGGGACCTTCAGAGACCATCCAGTCCAACCCCCCTGCCGTGGGCAGGGACACCTTCCACTGGATCAGGTTGCTCAAAGCCCCATCCAAGCTGACCTTGAACACTTGCAGGGATGGGGCATCCACAGCTTCTCTGGGCAACCTGTGCCAGCGTCTCACCACCCTCATCGTAAAACATTTCTTCCTTATGTCCAACCTAAATCTTTTTGCTACGCCAACCTGCAGGGACGGTGCTGGCACAGGCTGCCGAGCCCCGGCGGCTGCCTGCTCTGCCGAGCCCCCACTGAAGACCCTCCTCGACTTCAGGAAGTGGCTTCACTCACTGAGGCTGGGGTCACCCAGGCCCCCAGGGCCATGGTCAGGGCAAGCAGGTGACTGCAGTGGCAAGGCAAGGTTTGGTTCATTTATCTTCTTCTGCACCCACACCTCCAAACACAAAAGCAAGCCAGCTCCATGCCTTCACGTGAGACGCACGTGCTGGGGCTGAGCCCTCTTCCACGATCCCCGTCACAAGGCTGCCTTGCTGCCGAGCTCTTCTGTTTGTTTGTTAGTTTACAGAAATCAGAAACAAATTGTTCCTCATCATGAACTTCCCCCCGATCCGGCTCAGGAGCGTGGGAATGCACCTGCCGCTGGCTGGAGACCTCACTCCCCACGCAGGGCGAGCACATTGGCAGCCTCTGACCTCTCCTCACTGCCACCATCGCCCAGCTCTCCCCAGCATCTCCCCATCGACCGGCCCCTGTGCCTCTCGAGGCACTGCTGCTTGTGAGCTCTTCCCAGCCTCCCCCCGCTCTCGCTGCCCGAGTCAGCAGGGGCCCGGCAGCCGGCGGCCACGGGCAGCTCCGGAGCTGCATGCCATGGCAGGCAGCGCTGACGTGCTCCCCAGCACGCTCACTCCAGCCTCCCACTCCTCCCCAGCGCGGCGTCAGCCGCCAGCGTCACCGGCATGTCACCAGCCACCTTTTCCACAGCGCTCGTTAATGCATCGGAGGGGAAATCTCCCCTCCAATGGAGGAGGGGACAGGGAATCCCAAAAGCAAGGGGACCGCTGTGAGCAGCAAACCTTGCTTGCTCCCTGCTTCACCAAACTTCCAGCACTGCCTTTGCTCAGTGCCCCTCAGAGAAGGGCAGGTTACCTCTGACTGCTCGAAATAAAAACAGAGAAACTGGGAATGCTGGTAGGAAGAGAGGAAAACCAACTTGTCTTTAACAAGAAATGTGAAACAACACAGCTTGAATGAACAGAAAATAACAGACACCCTGCAAAATTACTGCAAAACAATGCAAGGACGCATTCAGGCTGTACAGCAAGGAAGGGGAAAATAGGATGGATGCAGGTCTGGGATTGCACAGACCAACTGCCACGTACTCATTCGCCCTCCTCAGCTCTTGCATAGGAAGTATTTATGTGTACTGTCTCGTGGTGGCCCCCACGCTTCCTCCTCGGCACCGACTCACCCGTTCCCTCCTGGCCCCACATCCCTGTAGCCTCCTCCAAAGCCCTCCACACACACCCCCCCGCTACATTGGACTCATCTCGCTCCCGCCATCTGTATCCCTTAATTACGGCTTCCCCAGCCTGCTCCCTCTCTGCGCACTGGAATTCACCCTCCCCTGTCACTTCGCTCTCCAGATGTCTGTCTTCGCCAGGATTTGCCTTCCCCATTCACAGTGCTGCTCACTCTTAGCTAATTACCTAGCACAACAGCGGGCTCTGCCCTGCCAGCCTTCCCGGTTTGCCCCAAGCATCTGCTGGTGGCAGCTGGCTGGCCAACCACCGCTACCTGTCTAATCGTTTGCATACTTTAAAAAATCTCTTTAAAATTTAACTACTGTGCAAGCAAAGCTGTCTGCAGGCACCCGCAGTCCCTGCTGCACCTTCCCGCTGCCAGGCGGCTGGGCAACCCCACGCATCTGGCAGAACAAGGTCCTCATGCAAGAGCATTGCCCAAGGCTCACCCTCCCCAGGACCCCAGCAACCCCGACACAGCCATGGGAGCCCTTCTCCTCCCCAGCTTGCCCAGGAAGGGACGTCCCTCTCCCTGCAGGGTGGTATTTCTACCTTTTAGACAGCAGGTTTTGTATTCCCTGGGGGTAATCCTTGGGGAAATCTTGTACTAGGGTGCCTTCTAAATGTCTGCGGGCATCCTGTGTCCCCCACCCTGTACACTAGTCATGGTGCATCCCGGTCCTCCTCACCAAACCCTAATAGACAGAGGCTTTTCCCCATCAACTGCCTTTTTCCAAGTTATCCTGCCCCACATTTCTGGCCCCCCGATCCAAACCCAAAGCACTCACACTGCAGGCGTGGGGCTGCTCCATGCACAAAACACATGGCCGTTGCCCTCGCTTCGCATCAAGACATGCATGCAGTTCTGCAGCGGCTCTCGCAGGGACAGCAACGTTTTCTTCCAAGACTGCAAAGCCCAAGTCTAACTCTCAATGAACGACAGCTTTAATACACACAGGTGATGCTCCGGAAAGACAGCAGAAACCTCCAGCTGTTGCAGATGTGAAAAAGGCACTGCTGCTGAGCACACTTCAGTGGATCTAACACAGCTCAGAAGCAAAATTAAATTCAGGATAGATGAAGGTTTTAATCAAAACAAAATGTGCAAGGAAGGAAAAACGGCAAGGAGAACGTATCTTTGGTTTTCCTGCGGTATGTAGCAGCTGGGGGCTAGGCAGGGACGTACGGGTATATGACACCCGTGCCACCAGGCTGGACGCAGGGACCAGATGATTAAAGATTCAGAGTTGGATTGGGGGAAAATGATGAATGAGTCCCATGCGGGGGTCACTCCTGGGTGAGTTTAATTCAGTATTTTCATTAAGAGCCTCCAGGCTGGAGGAAAATCTACTCACTGGCTCATAGAGGCGGCACAGAAGAGCTGTGCTTGCTTCACCTACCTGATTTAAAGACACACTTGATTAATGACAAAACCAGGCTAAAAATCAATTAGAGAGATACTGAAAAAGGACAAATCTCAGCTGGTTCCCATGGAGAGCAATAACCTAATGGCCAAATACAACTCCAGGACCTCGTATCCGCTCGGATGCTGGGAGGAGGTTACATGAGAGCCAGCAAGGAAGGCAGCAGCTGATGGCAGGACGATACGTGCGGGGATCAAAGGCATTTTTTGCTTGGGAAAGAGCAAATCTGAGCAGGACTCAGGTAGACAACTGCCTCCCCAAGCTCAACGCAGCACCGTGCTGAGGATGGGCAGTGTAGACAGAAGGGGGCTGTGACCCCACCTCTGAACACAACATTGACCCCGTGTTCCAACAGTGCTTCCACATTTCCCAGACAAGGATGTACCAGGATAAAATGAAGTGCAACAGAGACTAGAAAGCAGGATTTCAACCGAGGGAGGTCTGGAGGTGCCGCCTGATTGCTGCATGTGGGTGCTGACCCATGCAAAAGCTGCCCACACACAGAGCAGGCTGAACACTACCTAATCTCAGCCAAAGATCTAGTTAATCCAATTTTCTGGAAGTAGCTGGTGTCCACTAATGCTTGGCTTGCTTGCTTCTTGCAGTCTGTGGATAGTTAATCCCCTGTCAGTCCCCTCCTTCTGGTGTCAAGGGATGATTAGGATTTCCCACACCAGCCTCAGCCGCGCAACAGGACTGCCAGCCCGGTGCTGGGACAGGGACTGCACTCAAATGCTGTACTGCAGAAGATACGACACCTGTGTGCAATGGTCAGGGTTCTTCTTGTTTCCATCTCAGTAACTAATAATGATCTCCAAACTTCTTCTGAAGACCAGACACTAGCCATCACCAGACACGGCCTACTTGATAATGAAGATCTGTGTCCCCAAGAAGTCTTCTCTGATCCAAAGCTCACAAGCTCTGGACCAAACTAAGCACCAAATCTGCACTTGGGCTGTCAGGAACCGCCACCGACTGGGGCCCCATCTCTTTCACGGAGGACACATCACCCGACCAACTCCTTTGGCATGGGAGGATTTCAGCCTTTCCTGCTTTTGACCTACCACAGTCTCCAGAGGTGGAGCAGAGGTCCATGCCAGCATCAACCAGCCTGTGGTTCTGGAAGGAAAGGGTTTTTTACTGTGATGGTGACCAATCACAGGTCACCCAGAGATGCTGTGGAATATCCATCCTTGGAGATATTCAAATACCATCTGGACATGGTCCTGGGCAACCTGCTCTAGGTGACCCAGCTTGAGCAGGGATGTTGGACCAGGTGACCTCCAGAGGTCCCTTCCCACCTCAACCAATCTGTGATTCTGTGAAAATAAGGAGCTGCAGTGCCCTGTGATGTATCAGACCAGACAAGAGAAGCTGCTGTGCTGAGCATTTCACAAAATCTGTGAAAAGCAGCTGTGTCACAGGTTACATGGCTGCAGAACATCACCTGTCCCCATGCAGCACCACTGATGCTGGACCCTGGGCTGGGGGGTACGGGGACATCCTGCACCTTGCTGGACACATGCAAGGGGAACTTCCTCATCCAGAGACTAGCTGAAACAGATGGGAGGAGACCTAGTAAAGCAAGGAGATGGCATTAACAGCAGAAATTGTTCAAGAACAAGAGAAAATGCCTTACAGAAGGAGATTTCAGAGCCCAAGAGAAAACTGTCTTCATTACAATCTGCTATCACCTTACAAGGAGGAAATGCTGAAAACTGAAAAGCTGGTTAGTCTTCACTGTGTCCTTATATCAAGACCTTGATCTTCTGGACCACCTCCTTCGTCAAACTCAAGTTACCAAGTTCAGTGGAGGGAGAACCAGGACAAACACCACGGCTCAAGGCACACAGGTGCCCAGGCAGCACCGCAGTCCCGCCCGACCCTGCACCATTTGGTTAGAAAGCCCAGCGAAACCCCCCATCCAAGGCTGACTAAGCCAACCAGCTGCCTTTTTCTCTGCATGTCGTATTTGGCTGTATCCTGCAACACACGAGGCTCTTCATCTCCTTCCCTGGACAGCCTGCATACCACAGGAATAATGAATAACCAGGAATATGCAGCAGCGTCACACTCAACAGGGATGTGACACCCAACGGCTGGAGCAGCGCTGCTGATCCCGCAGCGCTCTGTGGCCAGATGGCTCTGAAGGGGTGAATCTCCATAATGTTTTTTGGCAAAAAGTTCCAGCAGTTTCACACTGAAAACACCATCCAGAGCAGTAACAGTTAAGGTTGGCATTGCCTTTCAGTATCAACTACACATGCAAACGCTGGCAATGACAGCAGTTCCCCTTCTGGCACATCCAGTATCTTATCTGGGACAAGCCCATTTCCTTTTATCATTAATTATTACACATTAGGAGCCTGCAAAGTTTTAATAGCTAATTCCAAAGCTCTTCATAGTTGTTTCAGCATCTCCCTCCTGCCAAGGCAAGGTGGGACCTTCTGCCCCCACACTGCCAAGATGCCATGCAGCAGATGAAGCCCCCAGACACCCCGACAGGATGGAGAGACGGGGGCCAGGACCCTTCCCCACCACCAATGCTTTCCCTGAACAGACACAAGTGTGAGGCTGGGTGGCACAGGAGGGGAGGACACGGCTCATAGCGGTGGCCCTTCCTCCGCCAGCAAGGGTGGACAGCTTTGCAGCAGCTTTTATCTAGTGCTTTCCCAAGTGCTTGCTCCAAGCCACACTCTAACGATGTTTTAACGAGCCCTCAGCAGGTGCCGCTTCCCCGCGTGACAGCAGAGGGCACGCGCCCCGACTGCGCACGCAGCAGTGGTTTGTCAACACCATGACCGGGCTTTGCCTGCTCGCTCTTGACATTTCAATAGCTTCTGCAGGAGCTATTTTTGTCTACCCGCCATGCAGTCTCTGCTGAGGGCAGGGCTCCTACACGGGCAGGGAGAGGAAGGGGGAGGCGAGGGGGGATGCAGGAGCCGAAGCCCCGGGACGGATGCTCGTGGCAGCAGTGGACGGCGCAGACGAGCATCGCTACCAGCAGGCTCATCCCGTGGCCCAGCTGCACTGCGTCCCTGGCCGCACAGGCTGCTCGAGATGAGGGCAGATTCACTTCCAGCCTGCCCCAGGCTGGGGGTCTGGGAATCCCCACAGGGCTGTCCTGAAGGAGAACACGGAACCACCCCACGCGTGGAAACCAACCCTGCCAACCCCCTTCCTACCGCCCCTGGCAGCAGCAGCACCCTGCACATCCCAGTGCAGGCGGGCACAGGGTGAGGCTGCACCGGAGCAGGAGCAGCTCAGCAGAAAGCCAAGGAGCCTGCACAGCATTTACCTTTGGAGGATCAGGTCAGAGAGCACATCTCGCTACCAGGAACCGAGCCTGGGGGCAACAGCTCAGCGTTGGCAGCCAGCACCGGCCTGGTGCGCTCCACCCCTTCTGGGCACGTTTTTGCCTGTATGCAAAGTGGGATGGATTCTGCATTTGCATTCATTCAGTGATGTTGATTATGACCCCCAGGCACACATAATGAAGGAGGGGTTTCCAAGCCCCAGGTCCCACCAAGCCAGAACTGCTGCCTAAAACTCCAGGTCACGCTTTAGACAAACTTGGACAATTCAGAAGTTAGTGCCTTCATGTAACTTAATTTGGTTCCTTACTGAATTCAAAGTTTGGAAACAGGAAGAGGTTACTGCCTGAATACCAACCCTGACAGCCAAGCATCACGGTCCTCTTGCTAGAAACGGAGCAAGGCGGGCTCGTGCCTCAGCACCAACACTCCCCACTGCCAGAAGCGCCAAAGCAGCTGTCTGCAAGAAGACACCACCAGGCGCTCACAAAAGCCTGTTTCCATCACAAGAATCTGGATTTTTCACATAACGAATTACTTCAATCACAAAAATATGGATTTCTTTCCATTCCTCTTGTTGCTCACAACCAGCGAGCTGACGGGACATTCCCAGATGCTCCATCCACATTGGTCACCACCTTCCCACCAGCAGTGTGTTCAGAAAAGGGCAGAGGCTGGTCCCAATGGGAAGCCTTTCAGCAGCGAAGTTAACTACTAGTTTCTTCACTTCAGGCTGCTGAAAAAAGCAGCTCAGAGCTTCTCTAGTGATAGAGCAGGAGATCCCCAGGGTTCGGATGCTGTGAGCAACACCCCACTCAGAGCTGGTACAGAGATGGGTCCACAGTGGAAATGGAGCTATGATGGCATATGTTGATGACTCCTTTTAGATAGCATTTTTTCATGTAAAACTGAACAACAGGACCAACAAAAAAGAATACGACTGAGGGTTTAGATATCACTTCATTTTATTTGCAAGTAAGAGCAAAAAATATGCATCCTTCCACAGCTAAATCTTGAGAGCAGCTCCAGCTGACATGGCTCCACCACTGCAGAAGTGGAACTGCTAAGCAGGATCTTCTTAAAACTCAGAGGAAAATAAGGTGGGTGATCTTCTGCTTACGTTCTTCAAATCGCTTTCCCACCAGGCTGCTTTTCTGTAGCACCATAAGCTATTAAAAGTCCTTGCAGTATTCTCAAGGCACAGAATTATCTTCCAGATTGGGAGCTCCAGATTCCTTTTGGTCATGGTGAGATATATAATCCACGCACGGTGCCATTACTTACTCTAAGCACCGTCTCTGCAAGAACCCAGATGGATGCCAAGAATAAGGCACTTCTTATAACTGTAGCATTTTTAAGAGCCATTAACATGCCTTGCATAGAAGTGTCCTAATTTCTGACTTGGGTTGAACACGCATGAGTCACTCAGCTCCGTTCTTCTAAAAGCCTACACCTGTACAGAAAAATCTCAACTTCTCTCTCACATGCCCAACCTGCTTGGCAAAAAGGGCATTACAAAGGCATGGACATGCTAGTTTTTTCTTTATGACTCAAAACCTTTAAGCTCTCAGTGGAGAAAATGTTACTACCCCCATCATTTCCAAATGCTGTGCAAAGAGCATTCCTCAGCTTAGGATGCCGCACACACAGTATCATCTACCATCACCACAGGCTGATGCTTTTACAGGTGACCCTGTGCTCAGGAGGGCCTTGGCCCCAAAAACCTGGAAATCAGCATGAGGTTTGAATTGTCTTTCATCAAAAAACAGTAGGTGAGGTGACAAGAAGCGATGCAGAGACTCCAGTGCCCCTTCCAAGCTGAGGCACAACGGGGAAGACGTTCTCCACCACACAATGACAGGGCTTTACTGCCTGCACTCGGAGAGCAGATTTAGCGTCTAGCTCTCTCTGCTGTTCCTCCTATAGAAAGAGGCTGCCTTTCAAGTCTCGACACTGCCACCTCTTCTCAGAACCTTCTCACTATGCTAAAAAAGAACGAGAAAGGAAAGGATCGGTGGAGGTCGCACCGGCTACGGTTTCTCACCAGCAGCTTTGGCCGACTAAGAGAACTTTGTAACTTCAGCCTCATTTCTGCAACGGAAAAGCTTCAAAGAGAAGACCTGGCTATCTGGGAACAGCGGCACCCTGCAGCTGGGAAGAGCAAGGTAGCACCACAGGTTGTTCCAACAAGCCAAAGGCAAAGGGAGCATAGAAAAACCTTCCAGCGAGTCTGCCCCTGCTCTGCTTTTGACCCAGAAACTTTTTAGGAGAAACTTGTGGTTTTCTATCCACTGATTAACTGAAGTAACCACAGAAACGAACTGCACTGTCTTCCCATCTTTGCTTCTTTGCTCTAGATAAATGCTAATTCCCACTGAGCTGCCCCAACTGCTCTCAGGGCTCCAGAGACTCCTCAGGAGGTCAGCTCCTTCTTGAACCCAGGTGTTCTTTATCTGAGGTTGAGGTCCTCTTTCTGCTGAGCCTTTTTATGATTATATCTTTTAAGGCGGCACTTAATTTAAGAGATTAAAGACCAATAATTGTTTGAAGTGGAAATTAAGACCTGAAGATAGAAAAAGTGAACTTGAAACCCTTCAACGCAACCTGTCCAGTTGTAATAGCCCAACTGCTTATTACAATTTTTGAAATATTAATGCAACTCTAAACCTTTTCATGTTGCAGTAAAAAGCCAAGCAGTATTCAAAGCATCAACCACAGGCATGGAACAAGTGATGGTTTCACATTGTGGCACTAGAGGAAGGGTGGAACTGACACAGGCTCAAGTCTGCACTGGGGCACATCAGGATTTGACTATTTTCCTCCGCAACTTTCCCCAGGAGCTGTTCCCATCATGGCTGAGGTTAGAGGGACAGAGGAAGAAGTTTCACCACTTGTGCCCACCACCTTTGACGAGACCCAAGAGGGAAAGGCCTCCAGCAGGCTCAGACTGGGGCCAAGGAGGTGACAGGTACAAGAACACCAACAAAGAAGCCTTTGGGTTGTATGAAATGGCACACACGGTGTTGCACGCACACACGCACACTCAACACCTGCCTTGGAGATAGTTTCCATCAAAACAGACTAAAACAACATCAAGGGCATTTAAATTAACATCTCTGATCTGATCCGTCTCAGGTGGGGTCAGTAAACGGGTAGGGTGCCCACAGGGTGGGTCCTCTGCGTGGGGGCGGTGGCACATTTTGCCAAGCATGCCAACAGCCCCCCAAAACTCTGTTGCGTGGGATCCACCATGGGACAACCTTCTAGCTCTCTGACTCACCAGCGTGCTGGGTGGCGGGGAGGAGAGACAGTACAACAGCCAGGTCCGGGCAGCAACTGCTATAGGGAATTATCAGGTCAATGCATCTCCTGATGGTCTCCAGCTCTGACTAGGGGGCACATGGAGAAAAGAGAAAGGTTCTAAGGACAACGGGGCACATACAAAGCCCTCCACAAGCAGGCTACATGTGCATCTGCCCAAAATAGGGAACAACCGTCTTTTACCACAGGGACAGAAAACCAGTGCTTTTCTCTAAGGCAGAGAGTGAATCTGGTATGGAGATCCCTCACTATAAAGAAAAAGTAGAATAATGCTAGTTAACAAATAACCAGAATTCTCGCTCATCCTGCGCTCCTCCTTGCAGCGTTCACCTTGTCCAGGATAAGAGGTTTCACCTTGTCCAGGATAAGAGGTTTCACCTCATCCTGGGTAAGAGTCTTCTCATCCTTATTGACATATCATGGCTGGACTTGGTACCCAGGGTACCGGGCAACCCCCCTCAGCCAACGCTAATGGGAGCACGAGAGAGCTCAAAAAACAACAGCAGAGATGCTTCCCCCAGGTGAAGCCCTTTCCAACACAAGGTGCAAAGTCTCAGCACCACTTCACATGCCACTTCTGTGCTGCACAACTTCTCCTCTTGCTGATGACCAAGTTGTACAACCATCGGCACCTCAGACATCTTGCTCCCATTTCCACAGCCTGCCTCCAGGCACTGCCACCAGCGCAGGGACACCAGGGAAGTCGTTGTCTCCTCTGTTCCTCAGTACCACGCTTATAAATGGGACAGGAGCTGTACTTCCCTTCCCATGCAGGGTTATTTTAGATTTACAAGTCAAAATGCTACTACCTAAGTGCCACTACCAGCCGTGACAACCTCTGGCAGTTATCTGAGCAACAAATGACGGACCACTCTTGTTATCAAAAGTGCACAAAGAAGTGGTTCACAAAGGGCTGGAGGCTGGTAATAAATAATATCTGCACAAGATGGTCTTCAGCTGTGCACACATCAGTATTTACAGATCAGAAGCCAAGTTCTGACCTGTTGGATTCTACACCA
The DNA here is from genome assembly GCA_013389945.1 of Fregata magnificens. NCBI lineage: Eukaryota > Metazoa > Chordata > Aves > Suliformes > Fregatidae > Fregata > Fregata magnificens. Next base: position 282,328 of record WAAD01003516.1, on the reverse strand, counting down.
GTTGATTAATTATTTACCTCAAAGCTAATTAATCATCCATTAACTCTTCGTGAGCTCTTCTACCAGTAGGGTACACTCATGAAGTGACTCAATAAATCCTTCTAACATCTACAACTTCATAGAATTAAGAAGAAAAATCTTTCATGAGAGAGCCCCAGGCCAGAAACCAGAGGAGGCCACATCCCAGCTGCATTTTATCTTCTTTCCCTGACAATTATTTGGCCTTGCCTGATTCTCCATCATTATCCTCCACGTGGTGCTCACAACAGAGTCCTTCTCCAGACAGCACTTTTTTTTACTTGCAACCAAAGCAGCTCTTTTATTTGCATTTTTGCTAATAATCTGATAACTCGATTAGGAAAATACAGTTCTGCTCCACCTCTGTGGGGCCTGGAAACTCATTAACAGCGCTAGGAGATTGCAAGAAGCTTAAATCTATTAATCAGGCTCTGCTGGCATTAAAAGCAAGCTCAAGATACACGCTGCCTGTCCTCAGGAAACATTTCTCTCCAGCGGACCCACAGAAACTGAGGCAGGATCAGCGGGTGGGTCTCCATGGCTGTGGGAGGAGACACGCCACCAGAGGGAAGCGTCAGGGCCATGTACAAGCCATGCTCTCCTCCGAGAGCCTCCAAACCTAGTGCTGCCCGGCCAGAGCCCCCACAGCCATCCTGCCTGAAACAGCAATAATTTTTCCCATTTCCTCAACCAAGTGCAAACTAAAGGCTTCCCAAACCCCAAAGGTCTCAGGTTTAGGGTGTTTCTGCTGCGATGCCGTAGCTCATCACCTCTTTGCCTCCCATGTGAAGTATGTGCATCAGCATCCGCCAGCGATGCACACGTTCCCCACTCCTATTCGTCTCCATTGATACTCGCGGCTTCTTTTGTCAGAGGAATTTTTTTTTTTTGCTTCATTCGAGGCTATAACCCAGCAGATTTCCTGGATGGTAGAAATGCCGTGAGAAGAAAAGTCCCCCAGTAACCCTGCACCAAGATCCTCCATCCTCCAGCCACTTTGATGCTCACGTTCTGCCACCTCTGCTGCACGTGAGTCCAGACACCCTTGCACCCCGCTCCCATGCCCAGGGTCTTTCCCACACACCATTCACCTCCATCCACTCATTAAACTAGGACCTCAGGCTGGCATTTTTAAGGGGAGCTGGTGTCCCACATGTGGCTGACAAGTCCCTGATTTGAGATCCTTGCCTGCCTGCACTGTGGACTGACACAGCTGCCACGTGGGGTTCAGTCCCAGTCCCCCCAGTAACGTCACCTGCCTGTCCGGAGTCCAAACCACTCATTTCAGGGTCTTCTGAGCAGCGGGAGGCAGGAGCTGGTCATCTGTCCATCTCCAGCTCTGCAGGCTCATGCCGGGGGAACCCACGGTCCAATCTCCTAACACTGGGATTGTAAGAAATGGAGCCAAAAGAGATGAGGATGTCACCTGGCCGTCACCCCTCCACCACAGCAGTCCCATCACATGCCCGGTGGTTCTGCAGCCGCTTGAAGAGAAGCCTCCAAGCAAGCCCCCAGCCAAGCCCTATGCAGCGTGACACCCAGGGCACACATGACAGCTTTTCTCACATGGGCACAGCCATGGATCACCTTAACAGTTTCCATCCCAAAGGCGGGTGCCATCACCCCCTGCTCTCCTGGAACACTTCCACCCGGCACCACAACCAGCATCAGCAACAAGATCTCACAGTGTACACAAAATCCTCATTGAATAACAAGCACCACGAGCACCCTCAGGAAGCGGGGCATCAAACCAAGACCTCCAGCACCCCCCAGATTCCGATGGGAACTCCTGTGAGAACCATGATTTCAACACCCAGGACCACATTCAACATCCAAGACCACCAAACTGAAGCCTCCGTTGGTCACACACATCTGGTTGCCACTCACTGGATCCCCATCATCAGAAGTGTTCAAGGCCAGGTTGGACGGGGCTTTGAGCAACCTGCCCCCATGGCAGGGGGGTTGTATGGGATGATCTTTGAAGGTCCTTTCCCACCCAAACCACTCAGTGAGTCCACGATTCTGTGGGGAAAGCCAAGCCACTACAGCCTGCACCAGGCAGCAGTTGTGCAAGCCGAGGGAGGATCTGCACCCACGTGCACCATGGAAGTGACCATTCAGCTCCACTGCACCCCAGGCAGAGCCCAGCAAAGGGCAAAAGCACCCGGTTACTGGCACGAGGGGCAGACGACACTTCTCCCAAAGCAACCAGACTTCTCCCATCTTTCCCTCAAGCATTGGGATAACATCCTGGCCGTGACACTGAGCTCACAGCATGGTATCAGATCTCCTCCCCACTCCTTCCCCTGCATCCCACAGCCATGAACTGCTCTTCTCCCGCTCTGCAGGGAGGACCCAGCTTGTCCCCCCACCACACTGTGCCTGCCCCCTGCTCCACAGGCACCAGCTCCCTCTTCCCCATGAGTGGCTCAGCTGAGCTGTACCCAATACAGCTCAGGGACAACTGCTCTCAGCTTGCATTTCGTGCCGAAGCTGGCTGTTTCCGTATCAGATATCAAAAGGGCTTGCATGTGCAAAACAGCTGCTTCTTCAACCACGTGGTTGAGTCTGGCTCTGACTTCTTCACACCCTCCTGCCAGATGTTCGTGCTGATCGCCACCATGAGCCTGGCAGCTCAGCCAGTTTGCAATCCACCTCGCTGTCCACTTATCTAACCCATACTTTGTCAATGGGGATATTATGGGAGACAATGTCAAAAGTCTTGCTAAAGCCAAGACAAACAACACCTGCTGCTCTCCCCACACCCACCGAGACAGGCTTCGTAGAAACTATCAGGATGGTCAGGCATGATTTTCCCTTTGTAAACTTGTGCTCCAGATCACCTTCTTGTCCTTCATGTGCCTGGAAATAGTTTCCAGGATTAGTTGCTCCTTCCCAGGCGCCGCAGGGAGGCTGACCTGGGGCTCCCCTGATCCTCCTCCTGGCCCTTCCTGAAGACAGGAGAGACACTTGCTTTCCTCCAGTCTTCAGGCATCTCCCTGATCACCATCAGCTTTCAATGATAATTATGAGTGGCCTTGCAATGACACCAGCTGGCTCCCCCAGCACCGTGGGTACATCCCGTCAGGGCCCCCAAATCCGTGTATGCCGTCCTGAAATGTTCCCAAACCTGATCCTCTTCTACTGAGGGTCAGTCTTCGCTAATCCAGACTTTCAAAGTGATCTCAGGGGCCCTTCCTGACTTCCCGTGGTTTTGTTTAAGGCCCTCCAACGGGACTGCGTTCCTGCAGTGCCGACCTCTCCAGGTGAGCAAATATTTCTTAGCAAAATCTTTTTTAAACATGAGCTAATGCCTTTACTGTACCCAACGCCTCTTCCGCTGCTCTCTCCATCACCAGAGCCAGAGAAAATCAGCACCGTCTGGCTGCTGGGAAGAGACACTTCTTTGTTGCTCATCCCAGCCCTGGTGCAGACACCTACCCAGCATAAACGACTTGTTCTCAGAAGTATTTCCACTTGGCAAACAATAAAGACAAGTCCCCTGCGTCAGTGACTGCCAGCAGATACTCGCCCCCAGCTCCATCAGAGCATCCCCCCTCAGGGGACAAGAACGTGTATTTTGAGGTCCACTTGATTACTGTACGGCTTTTGCCCAAAAAATGAAAAAAGCAGGGAGGAAGAAAAGCAACTTTCCAAAGTACAGCTCGCAAACCACCCAAGGTCCAGACAGCGTCCACCCTGCCGAACCGCTCTTCTCCCAAGGAGCCAGCGCTGTCCTAACACCCACCCATGCGGGACATCAGCACTTCCCACGTCATCACAGGATGCAGCAGCCCAGAGTCCAAGACAGCAAGAAGTCAAACACAGCCTTTGCCTGAAAACCACTTTTAAGACCAGATGCCAGCAGGGGAATATGTGGAGGCAGCGCGAGGGCAGCAGTGAACTCACGGAGAGCAACCTCAGCTCATGCAGTTCCCAGACTCTCCTTATGGCTTTGGTAATGACCCTTGATGCACCACGTCAAGGGCTGCTCCCAGAGTTGGAGGAAGCACGGGGAGGAGAGGGGAAAGCCTGGCCTTCAAGAAGTCATCAAGAACAACTCACTGGAAAAAGAAACCAGTTCCAGGAGAGGGTTACTCATCCCTGTGGCCACCAGAAGCAATGTGGGACACAGAGCTCTGGTGCCCAGGGGCAGAGAGAAGAGCCAAGAGGGAAGGATCTGCCAGCTGAGAACTGGACCAAAGCCCTCACCAGCAAGGAAAAAATAGATAAAACTGAATGAAAGCCCCTAAAAAAAGAAAACCCTCCCAGGTCGAGAGACTGGGCAGAAGAAAGGACCATGCAAGGTTTCTCTTATCTCTGGCTTGCCAGGGATGACCAGACAGCCACTGACCATCACTGTCACTAACACGGTGCAGGTGTTGCTATTGGGGTGACAGATTAACAACCGACTTCCTTGTCCCTATCAGCCCGCAACTGCAAACATCACATTCAGGCTGCCGAGTCTGGAGTATCAACCCAAACCCCATTTCTAATCTCTCAGTCACAAGCCAGGATTTACGGTAACACCTCTCCAGCCCACGTGTCCTCACGTCACCGTCTCCAGAGGAGACTGGTCCAAACACGGCACGCCATTGCCAACAGGAAAGGAACTGGAGCATGCTAACGACACAAGTCCCTGAAAGGACAGCCCAGCAATCTACCGATTGCATTAACTGCATCTACAAGCCAGCCACATTACGCAGAAAGTCTCAGGTGTGAGAAAAATTATTCAGCAGTGCCACACCCCATGAAACCATCCCCAGCCACAAGCCAGGACGTCACCATCGGGGACAGCCCCGGAGGGCTGGGTGCACCAAATAAGTGAGGGGGTGTCCAGGGTGTAGAAACGACTGGGGTGCACGCTCACGTCTCCATCCCACCCTGTGCACACAAAGCTGCAGAGCATCTGCAACGCGCACCAGTGAGCACGCACTTGTCACAGGCAGGGGATCTAAGCCCTGATAATTAAGCAGCAAATTGCAGGGGAAGAAGCCAAGTGACAGGTCAACAGGATTTTTTTCTCCTTCTGAATAATGTCTAGCTTATAAGCAGCAACTGTCCCAGGTTATGGCAGCACCCTCCCTTGATATTTCACTGCCCAGTTGCTCACTTCTTCAGCCCTGCCCTAACATCTGTGATTTATACCTGCCTGATGAATTAACTTGAAAATACCTCACGGCCCCTTCCCTGCAGCTCTGCTCTAGCTGAAGAAACAAAAATCCGGGGTTGGCACCTACAAAATCAGCTGCCTGAGGGGGGGGTGCCGCTGGCCTGGCACCACGGCCGGGAAGCCCATCCACAGGGGGCACACACAGAGCCACGGGGCCCCTTCCTCTCTGGCCAGCACCCAGCGAGTCGGGTCCAAGCAAAGCTGGGTCTGCAGAAACACTGCTGGGGGTTGGTGTTTTGGGGGAAGATTTGGGGTGGGGGGACAATGCAGAAGACCTGATGTGTGCATGGCCCCTGCAGACCCCAGAGCACACAGGGATGCAGGACCCACAACCCAGCCGTGCAGCCTGTGCGTCTGTGCAGGGACCTTATCTGTAGAGGATGATTTTTGGTTCAATCTTCAGCTGGGCAACTGGGAGGCACTCTGCTGTCCCGGCAGCAGGCAGTGGGAATGGCTCCTCTTCTGCGCTGCTTCGCTGCAGGTGCTTCACCTCACTGCTTGCTGGAAGCTGGCTGCATGCACCCTGCCAGACTGCGGGCAGGGTGCATGGCCCCAGCGCCGTCCCTCTCCTCCCAGCACGGCAGGCAAGCTGGCGCTCGGCCACAGTACTCCAGAAAACCACACGAGCCCCGATGGCTGCGGCACACCTCCTCACAGCCACCACTGCTAGCAAACACGGGCTTGGCCATGACCTTAGAGGTTCAAACCAGTACAGGAACGAGAGAGATGCTGGTGTAGGCAACGGTTTCCAGCACGAATGCTGAATCACAGCTGAAGTGAGCTGGCACTGAAGCAGAGCTCTGACCAGAGGGAAAGCCAGGGGAACTTGGGAGAAACTGGAATTGGAAAGATATGGGTTTGATGGATGGACTACAGATGGACAGGGAATTGGCTGGATGGCCATGCCCAAAGAGTTCCAGTCAATGACTCAATGTCCAAGTGGAAACCTGTAATGAATAGTGTCCGTACCGTGACCAATACCATTTCATATCTTCATCAACAACACAGACAGTGGGATCGAGTACAGCCTCAGCAAGTTTGCGGGTAACATCAAGACGAGTGGTGCAGTCGACATGCTGGAGGGAAGGGGGGACATCCAGAGGGACCTGGACAGGCTCCTACAGGAAGTATGCCCATGTGAACCTCATGAAGTTCAAGCAGGCCAAGTGCAAGGTCCTGCACCTGGGTCGGGGCAGTCCCCAGTACCAGCACAGACTGGGGGATGATGGATGGATGGATGGATGGATGGACGGATGGAGAGCAGCCCTGTGGAGAAGGACTTTCCAGCTGAAGTCCCATTTGCCAAAGGAGATTTGGGACATCAATGACCTCTGTGCAGGCCTTCAGTTCCCAAAGGCTGATGTTCCTTCTTGGAAATGGAGCTCAGAGTCTGACATTGCAACTTATTTATTCAAGCCAAGTAAAACAAGAAGAAAAAAATTAGATGCTCAGTGTGCAAGATGCTGACTCAACCCTTTCCTAATTTTCTGGAGTTTNCTCCTGGGCTGCATCACCAGCAGCGTGGCCAGCAGGTCGAGGGAGGGGATGCTCCCCCTCTGCTCCGCTCTCCTCAGACCCCCCCGGAGCACTGCGTCCAGCTCTGGGGTCCCCAGCACAAGACACACACGGACCTGCTAGAGCGGGTCCAGAGGAGGCCACCAAAATGGTCCGAGGGCTGGGACACCTCTGCTATGGAGAAAGGCTGAGAGAGTTGGCGTTGTGCAGCCTGGAGAAGAGGCGGCTCTGGGGACACCTGACTGCGGCCGCTCAATACTTAAAGGGGCTTATAGGGAAGAGGGAGGGAGACTTTTGACCAGGGCCTGCGGTGACAGGACAAGGGGTCTGAACGAGGGTGGGGTTAGGCTGGACATAGGGAAGAAATGTTTTACGATGAGGGTGGTGAGACGCTGGCACAGGTTGCCCAGAGAAGCTGTGGATGCCCCATCCCTGCAAGTGTTCAAGGCCAGCTTGGACGGGGCTTTGAGCAACCTGGTCTAGTGGAAGGTGTCCCTGCCCACGGCAGGGGGGTTGGACTGGGTGGTCTCTGAAGGTCCCTGCCAACCCAAACCACTCTGTGAGTCCATGATTTTATGAACTTTCACACCCAGCAGTACGGGGGCTGCTGGGATGGGAACACACACAGGCACCAGCACAACGAACCCGCTACATGGGAAGGGAGTTAGAGGCACACCAGAGTGAAGGATGTGAGGTTTGATGCCAAGGCCCGCAGCTTGGCTGGCTTAGTGAGTGAGCCACTAATTCATTACTAAGCCTAAGGAGGTTGAGCTTTTACCAAGGTGCATTGGGTTTACATGAGAAGGTGTTGGCAGCGGAGGGGCTGCAGGTGTGGCCTCTGTGAGAAGCCACCAGGAGCTGCCCCCTTGCTGGGCACAGCCAGTGCCAGTGCCGCTGGCCAAAGCTGAGCCCGTCAGTGACGCTGATGGTGCCTCTGTAATAATGTATTTAGGAAAGGGTAAAAACACCATGCGACAGCAACTGTGAGAGAGGAGTGAGAAAATGTGAGAGAAACAGCTCTGCAGACACCAAGGTCAGGGAAGAAGGAGGGGGAGGAGGTGCTCCAGGCACCGGAGCAGAGATTCCCCTGCAGCCCGTGGTGAAGACCATGGTGAGGCAGGCTGTCCCCCTGCAGCCCATGGAGGACCCAACCCTGGAGCAGGTGGATGTGCCCTGAAGGAAGCTGTGACCCTGTGGAGAGCCCGTGCTGGAGCAGGTTTTGTCCTGCCTGCAGACTGAAGCTGCAGCTGCGACCCTGACACCCAAAGCCATCACCCACCCACAAGCTCCCCAGTGCCTTGCCATCCCCAGACTTGCAAAGCGACCGCAGTCCCTGCTATTCACCCCGAATTCCCTCAGCAAACAGCCTCAGCCGGACCTGAGACAAGCTGGTGTCTTGTCCAGCAGGAGAGAGTCCACCTCCACAGTGGGGGAAGAAGCCGGCGGACACACTGGTCCTGGCTTTGGAACATGCATGAAGCCAACCCCTCCATGCCAGGCCCATAAGGCTTCCTCCCACTCCCGCATCCCCTGCGCCAATACCTAAAGGTGCGCAGAAGGGAGGTGGGCACAAGCCGCCCAGTGTGGGCAACCCGGGGAGATGGCAAAGGAGGAAGCGGGGGAAAGGGGGAGGGAAACAAGGGGAAACAAAAACAAACCCCAAGTCCTAATCAAGCTTTTGGGCAGCTCCCAGCCACAAACAACGCCCAGCTTGGGAAATCAGAGGTCACAGTCGTACCCAGTAATGTCCCATGGATGCCCGGGCTGCATGCCTGGTGTGCGCGTGGCAGGGCTGGTGGACACCCATATGGATGTCTATTCACACCCCATGGGAGGGCTGACGAACACCCGTGCAGACATCCGCACAGGAGGGAGCAGGGCTGGAGAGCAGCAGCTCCCAAAGGCATGAGGAACAGCCTGGATCTACCTGCAGATGCTCCTGCCAGCACCTCCGATGCCCTCGTTAAACATCAGGCCACCTCTGCCAATGGAGATGATGAGCCCGCGCTGGGCAGGCAGCCAGCTCTGTGCAGGCAGCGGGGCTCTGCCTGCACGGGCTGGAGCTGGCAGCTGCCGAAGAAGCGACCGCTCCGAATAGGCAGCTCCCAGGCACTTGCCAGGAGACAGACCCCCACCACCCAGCTCTCTGCAGGGCTCCCAATTAACAGCAAATGGGCAGCAATACCCCCTGTGGTGATTAATCATCTTCCTGGGTTGCAGGGAAATCATTATTTCCAACTACCCCTGTGCAGCTGCTGATGCACCCACACGCCAACGCAGGATGCACAGCCCGGCAGCACCGAGGAGCGGGCAGGCAGGCAGCAGCACCGAGGAGCGGGCAGGCAGGCAGCAGCCCCCAGAATCAAAAACATGGGTGCAGTAGGAGTGCGGCAGGCAGAGACCCGAGAGAGAGGGGGCTGGCACGACATGTCGGAAGAGTAGGCAGGAGCTACATGCTGAAGGTGGGCGGTGTAGCGAGGCAATAAAATACAGGGATTTGGGGGGGAGTTTAGGGGGAAATAGGAGATATTTTCTCTGTGAATATTTTCTTCTAAAACAAGAGCTAAAAAGATTTGGAACAACATTCAAACACTTGACTACTGCCGCAATTCAATCAGATATACAGCAGCACTGTGTTAACTACCTTTTGAAAAAGGAACAGGATTATATTCCAAACCTTCCCCTAAGAATAATTTTTTTTGGCCTTACCGCATCATAATATTAGGCCACACTTCTGTACGCTATTTTTGAGCACTGAGTAAAATATTGGTTTGGGTCTCCAAGACAAGAGTGGAGATTCTCTCTATTTTCAGTATTCTCCCTCTCGCATTTTTCAAGCACGGTGGTTTCTGCCCCTCTGTGTGTGGATCCACGTGCCGCACAGCCCCGCTGCCGTGCAACAGGCCAGCACAACTGGACTGGACCATGCTACCATCCTATTCCAGCTGTCTTTATTTTGTCATTATTCAGAAGTAAAAAGGTTATAGGTATCTCATGAACACTTCCAGCGGCACTATCGGTGTTGCCTGAACGCTGAACAGGTCCGGTCTCATTCTTGAAGGAGTGAAGTAAGCTCAGCAGTAAGCACCCAGCGCAGACGGGCAGGGAAGGGCGGTGGGCAGCTCGGCAGGTCCTGCCCACGCGGGGCAAATGTGCCCAGCAGCCGGGTTTGCCACGGGCCGAGGCAGAGCAGCTCATTTTGCCAGGTCCTGCCGCGCTCAGACGCTGGTTGCTCTTTCCTGAACTGGTTTTATGAGGACCTCTGCTCTCCACTGCTAATTGTCAGGGACGGAACAGGCACCCCTTCCCAGCGGCGAGCCACCCACCCTGATATCAAACCCAGTCCCCAGCTGGGCTTGTCTAGCTGGGTGCCCCCTGGCACCGAGAGTGACCATCAGGGCTTTGCTCCCTGCAGGAGTGTCTCAGAGCTGCTCCCATCACCGTCCAACCTGCTCTCCCAGCAGGCCACCCAGTCTCCCACTGGGTACCTCGGCTGTCAGCCCTTCGGTCGCTCTCCCAGTTTCTTCTCAACATCTTTATCAGTTGATGCACGTTGTTCTCAAACGGTGGACAGCCAAACTTGCTGCAGCACTCGTGTCCGTTCACTCCACAGGACAACATAGCAGACCCAGGGACTCTCCGCTTCCAGCCTGGACACAACACAGCCTAACGGGTAAGAGGAGCCACTTCTGACAAACACCAGCCCTGTCTAGCATGAAGACTCCCGTGTTGCAGCCACGGTCTCCGCTCCTCGGCGCGTGATCGCCTACCTAACCAGCCCAGGCAAACGGTGCCTGCGCACCCGTGGCAGGGACCTGTCCTACCTCCTCCTCCAGACCCAGCCCACGTGCACACCTTGCTGTGCTCCTGTTTCTCCACACTGTAAAAGCTCTCGGGGTCCTTCAGCACTCAGATTTCCTGCTCCATCCGCCTGCTTCCTCCCACCACCTGCCTAAAACCTGCACTTTAATCGACTCCTTCTCCACTCTCTCCTTCCACCTGAAATACAACCACGCACACTGCCCTGCCGTATGCGGGCAAAGGTTACCCAAAGACACACGCACAGCTGCTATTTTCCCAGCTGCCCCAAACCCGATGGGTTTTTACCGGTAATTCCTCCCCGAGCTGTTTCCAGCAGTTTCCAATTCACCATCCCCAACTTTTTCATCTCTCCATAAATTAGCTATAGCGCTGTAAAGCCAGTTCTTGGAACCTCCCCCTGCAGCAGGAGCCCCTTGCCGCAGCAGCGCCTGCAGCGCGGTCCGCAGGCATGGGTGATGCTGAGGACCCAGGAGATCACAGGACCTGGCCACCCTCCTCCTCCTCCTGCCTGCGCCCCTGCTCTGCTCTGCCGGCCAGATCCAGGCTGCCCCCCTGCTCTCGGCATGCCTAGAAAGCACAAAGCCTTCCCTGCGCCGCAGCATGCAGCAGTGCCAAAGTAATCCTGGGAAAGCACAGTAACAGGATTTACGGCTTGCTCATCTCAGCCCTCCTAAACTCATTTCTGCAAATAATGGATTATCCCCCAGTGTCAACACCGAGACAACGGAGATTTAGCAAGAGAAAGCTGATATCTAGCTGCAAAGCATACGCTGCTGGGTTTGGATGAGGTCTGCTGGAGAGCACCCTACCCCACCTCGGGGTCTCTGCCCCTCTCTGCCTGTGCAGGCAGCACCTCCAGTGCCCCGTGGTGCGCCAGCCCCGAGGCAAGGGCACGCTGTTGTGCACCGAGCTGCACTGCTGGGCGACGTGGCCACTCATGCAGTGGAGACGTGGCTCCGAAGAGCATCAGTGCTGCAAAAGCCATGTGCACGCAGGCATGCAGGGCAGGGCTCGCCTGCCCGCCAGGCAAACGCCAGGCTGCAACCCCCTGATCTCACCGTTTCCTTTTCCCAGTGCTTCCCTAACCAGACCCACATTTCTCCTCTTTCACCCTTTGGCCCTCAAGCCCCCCTTGCCTGCCTCCCCTGCCAACACCAAGCCTGAGAGCTAAAAGCATCAGAAATCACAGTAATTTTCATGCCACATAGAGCGTACAAGGGGATGGGGAGGGGATCCTGGCTGCTGTAAGCAGACGAGAGAAACTCAACCACAGGCCGGAGTCAAAAGCAAGCAACACCCAGGAGCGGTGCCACTGCAGCGCATGTCCCCACGCCACCCAGCATCCCGCCCGCCGGGGCCAGTGCCGCACCCCGGCTCGCTGCCTGCTGGAGCAGGGCTCCTGGCTGCTGCAGAAGGACCTCCAGCTCCTTTTCTCCCCCCAGCATCCAGGGCCCAGCCAGCACCAACTGCTACAAATCCAGCAGGGAAAGGCGCAGAGAGCCCGAGGACAGCCGTGCGGCAGCATGCCTCAAGCAGCAACGTAGCCTGCTGAACCCATCGCTTGCTGGAAAAGCCCCAACCTAGCCAACCTGCTGGGTGAGAAGGGCTAAACTCTTCCAGCTAGCACTGCAAGGGACACAGCTGCCATATCCCCTCTCATTTTTGCTCCTTTCCCTTCTTCCTCCCTCTTTCCAACCTCCCCGGGCCAAACAACTCAGGCTGCAGGAGGGGGCAGGCAACCTCACCGTGCAGCCAGGGCTACCAGCGCGGCATGCCGCAGCCCCAGCCCGGCTCGGCTCACCCACCCACCTGGACCCCAGCCGCAGCTCAAGGACCAGCCAAGGCTGGTAAGCACAAGGGGAGGAGACGCAGGGTGGGGAGTGGGGCCGAACTCACATGCAGACAAGAGGAGCCAGCAGAGAAAGACATGAGGGTGCAACGGGCAGCAGGGCTCGGGGCAGTGATGGCCCCATGTCCCCTCACCCCCAGGGCTGCTCGCCTCCTGCCAGTCACTCTGTGTCAAACCACCCGGGATACAGCAAGAACAGGGGCTGCGGTACGGTACCATGCCAAGGCTACGCTGCTGCAAGACACACAAAGCCAAGGAGCCACAGGAGCTCTCCTGTGCTACGACAGGAGCAGCAATACCTCCGGCAGCAAGGATTGGCTTCTGCTCCAAAAGTCACCTCCTCGTTGCCCATTATGCAATGGGCTCTGGGGTGCAACGGAGCGCACAGCCCAAAGGACATAAAGTTTTTCAGCAAAAGCTGCACCTCGGGGCAGTGATAACACATCTTCCAGGAGTGCCACTAACTGTTTGGTCTAAATTAAGCCCAAAATAATTACAGAGCAGCTGATTTTTATTCTTTTTTTTATGTTGCCATGAATCAGACTACAGTTAATTGATATTTACTCTGCATTCGCTCGGTGTCACGAATCACCCAGCGTTGTTCAGGATGACAGAGCAGACAATAGGTTGCTGGCGATCACGAAGCTTGGGCGTGCAGGAGGGCTGCACAGCCACCGCACGGTAAAAGGGAATCTCACCTGGACCAACACGTGGCACACAAGGGGACATGAAAGAAAAAGCCACACAGGCACAAGGGGTAGAGGACAGAGATGTTCCAGGCACCCTCGCTGTGGCATTGGGATAATGCACAGAAAGTCCATGCGTCCTATTCCCATGGGCAGCACCCAAGGGCTGGCAGCGGGTGCCACCATGCCAGGCGCGACACAGCTGTGGGAGCCTCACACAGGTCCATGCTGAGCGGTGGCAGTAGCCAGGGAAGGTGAGGACCAGCGTGAGCATCCCTGCACCCACGCTCGCCCCTGCTCCGCCTGCACCCTGCGACGCCCACTGAATCGGTGCCGGGAAGTGCTGGGCTGGTTTAGCGCTGAAGGGAGGCATTTTGCCAGGTTGGTCCCCAGCTCCACTAGGGATTCCCCGGAGACACCAGGGAGGGCTGGACTGCTCAATCCCTGGACAGCCATCTCCACAACCCGACGTACAGTCGAGCCTCTTGCTCACACGCAGAGGTGCCACCACAACCCGCCAACCCTCACTCTGTCCACCTCCTTCAAACACTCATCATCTGCAGGTGCCCGGGCCCAGCGCCCACCACCTGGGCACGGGAAGCCCTGGCCCGTCCCACACAGACAGACCCCAACTTCCACGGGGGTAGCAACGTGACAAGGTAAGAGAAGGGCAACCCAGTCTGAAAAACTCAAGAAATGCTGACAGCAGCCAGGGCCCCCCAAAAATCCTGGAGACCTCACGCCCCGGGGTACCCCAGCCCTTCAAAACCAGAGCTGGGGCGGGTGATGGGGACAGGGAAGGCAGGGATTGCGCAAAGCCCTTGCAAAACGACCGAGCTGCTGCAGGGACCAGACAGGATGAAGCCAGAAGGGCAAACAGCTACTTAAGCTAAATATATTTGTTCTTGGGATGACGTTGGTATGTAAATTGATCATAAATAGACTCAGGCTGGAAATGAGAAGATAGCTCCTGACCACTGGAGGTTAAGTCCTCGAGCGGCCCTTCAACAAGAATTCCCAGAAGAAACAAAATTCATTCAAGACGGAGCTGGAGAAATGCATGAAAGGGTGATGAAAAGCATCTCTGTGTGCAGCCACCCAAGGCAAACCCTGAGCACAGCATGGCATTGCCATAATGACCACGGGCATCATTAGCTCTGCTCAGGATGCCCAAGCCAAGCAAGGGGTTGGAGCTGCTCTGCAGGAGCTCCTGGACCTCCCCGGTGGGCAGAGGAACACCCCGTCCCTGCACCAAGCGCCCCTCCAGTTTCTCCATCTCACACCAGGTTTGCTACACCAGGCAGCACCAGCAGAGCCACGGGGCCCCCCCTGCCATGGGTGCACCGAGCACAGGGTGCAAAGACAGCCTGAGAACACCTTCCCCTTAGGGACCTGCCCAGAGGAGGAAGAGGAGCAGGATGCAGGGAGGCAGGATGTGGAGAGCCAGGGCGGCAGATGGCACCTCCTCCCCACTGACCCCACGAGCGCCTGCGCCCTCCCACACACACCACTGCCAACACAACTAAGTGCACCTTTGCCACGATGAATCTGGGCTGGCTCTGATTTCCCATCCCAGGGAAGCTGGGAGAAGCAGCACAGAGGGTGGAGGAGCAAAGAGAGACCAGGAGAACAAAGTCAGTCTTTTCACCAAAACCCTCATTTGTCCTCTCACACTGCTCCTCCCGAAGGAGCATCACACGAGCCTGAGCCCGAAGCCTCCAACACAGCATGACTGCAACTCCTGGTCTTCAAGGACACCTCCTCTCTGCCCTGGTGGGACCAGACACCAGGGGGAATGTACCCCCAGAAAAAAGACTGCACGGTGGGAAATGGAGCTAAGAGGGCATGGAAAGCAGTGCCCGAGGAGGGCAGCTCCAGCAAGAACCAGCTGCAGCCTCCCTTCCTCCCGGCAGCGCCCGAGGAGCATCTCCTATGAGCAAAGTGGGATTCCAGATGTGACACCTACCAGAAGGATCTGGTGAGTAGCAGGGTTATGCTTACACAAGAGCACAGAGCCTGCTCAGAGGTGTCTGGCCGGAGCCTAGGCATGAAGACAACTCCAAGTTGCACTTTTGGCACCGGCCAGTGTTGCCTCAATGCATTAGACAGAGGTGAGCAGCTACAATTTGTCTCCTTAACCACCTGGCACACCTCTCTGCCAGGAGACGGTCTGCTAGTAATTACAGAGGCCACTCTCCAAATAACTCAAATCTCCTCCAGCAGACAGAGACCCTGAACAAAGTCACCCGGGACCTGCACCCTGGTGTCCAAAGCCACCACCTCAAGTCTGCACAGTTTAAATTATGAAACGGGAGGTCAAGCGTACATGCAACTGAACCTCCCCTTCCATCCTGGCGCAGAGCCATGATGGACCTACTTCCAGGTCTGAAATATTTATCGGGTCTTCTGAAGCCTGCAGAGATGGACTGAGCTGACAGGCTGAAAGATGAAAGACGCGACTTCAGATTTGAAGATTTACATTCCCGGAGGCAATTCATTCCGCGAACAGCATCCGTTATATAACGCAGCGACGAGGAGTCGTGGAGCGTGGCTGCGGGGAGGGATGTGATGCACAGAGAAGACAAGTGGCAGAGAAGTCCTTCCTGACCACTCCAGAAAAAAAAACAACATCATTTCATTTCTTTCTGGTTGGTAACTGGCCACTCAAAGCCACCTCCTCTGGGAAGCAGCCTGGACCAAGGACCGAGGACAAACAGCTTGCTTCAAGCGCCAGGAGTGACAACAGATGCAGCAGCTCACCGGGAAGGATTTTAGGAACAGGTTTACCAGGAGCTGTGACTCAAATCAGGAGTAGCAGCAGCAACAGCTCCGACCCGAGGAGGAGTACAGCCCCTCAGCCACTCCGAGGCCACCCAAGCCCTGACATGATGCTGCCCACCCCACGGCGTGGAGCTGCTCAGCGCGGAGACCCTCCCTGTCCCCCTGCAGCCAGGCACAAGCCTGCCAGAGCTGCAAGGTGCAAGCAGGCAGGCAGGCAGGCGGGGGGCTGCCACCCCGCTGGCACGATGGCAAAGCCAGCCAGCTGCCCACCCACTGGGCGCCAAAATAAGTCCAGGCAGCAGCGGCAACACGGATCCAAGAACAGTCTGTGCAGCCAGAAGAGGGATCAGTGGGAAGGGAGAGGAAGGGAGGGATGAGCCCTTCTGTGCAACATGGATCCAGCCCAGCACCTCCACCCCACGCCAGGCAGGTGGGTAAATCCAGGTCTCACACAGACACCTGGACCTCACCTTCTTCTGCAACAGCAGAGCACATGCAGGAGAGCACCAAGCACTTGCATCCGCCTAAGCACACGGTCATTTAAGACACAGGTTCCAGTAGGACTGTACCTGTGGAGTCTCTCTTGTCTATCAAGAGACCCTGAAAAAGCAGCAAGCAACTCAGCCAGCAGACACCGCACATCCATCCATCCATCCCTCCCTCCACTCAGTGCTCCAACGGTGACTCCAACCACTGTTCATCTGTTTTCCAAATTACCAGCCCAGCTCTGTCCTGATCTTCTGAAGCCCCACTCCAAGGTCCTCCAGCTCTAGGAGGGACTTGCCGGTGGCGTTTCAGGAGTTTGTATCTCTTGACGGAGGAGCTGCACCACACACCAAACCGAGCTGCACCACGCACAGCACATTTGCCTCCAGACAAGAATGAGAAGTCTGTGTCTTTCTTCCGATACCCTGCAGGGTGACTTCCCATCACCTTTGTAGTGGAGGTTTCACATGATGCTAAAGTGCTTAGAGATCACTAAGAAATAACTGAGGTGCTGTTCCAGAGGGGACAAGCAGCACCCCAAATCCCCCGCGAGTTTGGCCCCTGCAAACAGCAACACCTTGCCTTCATTGTCATCACAGGTGTCATTCACTTGCCATGTTGAAAAGCAAACACCAGTGAGCACACACCAAGACCAGCCTTTCACCACCTATGTTTTAGTGCCCCTTGGCTGCATCCCCTTCTCATGCCTCATGGAAACCTTGCTTCTTAATTTCCAAATTAATCTCAATAAATTCACTTCCCTGGATTACAACAAGCCTTTGCATTAATTACCAGGTTCTCGGCGGGCTCAGGAGCACGGGGAGGTGGGGGGGGAGCTGCCAGGCACCGTGCCGGCACCCGCCGTTCCCCGCTGCACTGCCTTCACTGCCGTGGGGCCCTGCACCGCCTCCACCCCACCGAAGCGCAGGACTGAACTCCAGCCAAGGTTAACGTGGAGGTTAAACCTGCCTTTGGCTGAACTTCTGCCATGTTTCATGCGTCTCACCAGGAGTTGAAGGAGCAGACGGGCACGGAGTGATGCTGCTCTCAGTCTGGCTGAGTCACTGGGAAATGGAAAAGCTATGAGCAGTACATCATCAGTTATGACAGAATGGTTTGGGGTGGAATGGACCTTTAAAGATCATGCAGTCCAACCCTGAGTTATCCCAAGCGCTGACCCACGGTCCCAAGAGACAGAACATGGCCTGCCCTTACAAGGCCACATGAGTTTAATGTCTCTCTAGATCATTTAAGCAGCCCCCTGCAGCTATGTCCAAGGTTGTCTCCTGTCCTGAGGACACCGAGGACCATTTCCAACACCCCACACCCAGGTACCGCAGGACAGAAGGGAGGAGCGCTCAGACAGGGTGCACATCCTGCTCCAGCAATGCCGGCACGTGGAACATGGCTCAGCTGACACCACACCACCAGCAGCCCCAGCACACAGCAGCCTGGAGGAGCTGGAGGCTGGTCTGAGACAACACCCGGCGTTCACCCAGCTGGGAAGGGTCAGTCGTGGTGAAGCAGCTCTTGCTGATTTGGGGTGACGCATCTGTGAGGAGTAGACCTATGTGAACCTCACGAAGTTCAACCAGGCCAAGTGCAAGGTCCTGCACCTGGGTCAGGGCAGTCCCCAGTACCAGCACAGACTCGGGGAGGGATGGATGGATGGATGGAGGCATGGATGCATGGGTGGGTGGGTGGAGAGCAGCCCTGCAGAGAAGGACCAGGAGATACTGGTGGGTGGCAAAGGGGACATCAGCCAGCAATGTGCCCTTGCAGCCCAGAAAGCCAAACACCTCCTGGGCTGCATCACCAGCACCGTGGCTTATTTATTCAAGCTACGCAAAACAAGAAGAGAAAAACTGGACGCTTGGTTTGCAAGATGCTGATGCAACCCTTTCCTAATTTTCTAGAATTTTTTCCAACTCTGACCAATACAACCATTTGCAGCAGGTATGACAGAACGGGGGAGCACGCAGAGGGAGGGAGGGAGGGAGGGAGGGAGGGATGAAGAACACCATGTGCAGAAGGACAAGGGGATACTGGTGGGTGACAAAGGCGACATCAGCCAGCAAGGTGCACAAGGAGACAAGCATCTCCTGGGCTGCATCACCAGCAGCGTGGCCAGCAGGTCGAGGGAGGGGATGCTCCCCCTCTGCTCCGCTCTCCTCAGACCCCCCCGGAGCACTGCGTCCAGCTCTGGGGTCCCCAGCACAAGACACACACGGACCTGCTAGAGCGGGTCCAGAGGAGGCCACCAAAATGCTCCGAGGGCTGGGACACCTCTGCTATGGAGAAAGGCTGAGAGAGTTGGCGTTGTGCAGCCTGGAGAAGAGGCGGCTCTGGGGACACCTGACTGCGGCCGCTCAATACTTAAAGGGGCTTATAGGGAAGAGGGAGGGAGACCTTCGACCAGGGCCTGCGGTGACAGGACAAGGGGTCTGAACGAGGGTGGGGTTAGGCTGGACATAGGGAAGAAATGTTTTACGATGAGGGTGGTGAGACGCTGGCACAGGTTGCCCAGAGAAGCTGTGGATGCCCCATCCCTGCAACTGTTCAAGGCCAGCTTGGACGGGGCTTTGAGCAACCTGGTCTAGTGGAAGGTGTCCCTGCCCACGGCAGGGGGGTTGGACTGGGTGGTCTCTGAAGGTCCCTTCCAACCCAAACCACTCTGTAATTCTGTGAGTCTATCTACCACTGAGCACCTGATCAGTCCCACTGCACCTCCTGGACACACCACAATATTATAAAACACTAATTTCTAAACAATGTGTGGACTCTTCTTTCACTGCCCAAACAGTTTTTGGCGTTATACACTGAATTTTCTACAATACCAAGGCAAGATAACACTGTAAAACAAAACCAGAAGCACTCCCAACGTCCTGGATGCTTCTGGAAGTCACGTCAATGTCACAGTATCTTGTTCGCTGCAGATCTCAGACTTTTAAAGAGATTATTATGCTTTTAGGCCACAAGTGCCCTTTGCAGCCCGAGCTCTGGCTCAGCCCCGCACGGACACCGTGCCGATGCATGCTGTATGAGCCCAGCAGCCAGAAACAAAGCAATGACAGCTCTTCCCTGAAAACACCCAAACAGAAACACTGCAAAATCTTACAGTGCAAGCGCAGACCAAAAGAGTCTGGAGGATGACTGAGCAACAGTCTGAGACACGTGAATTCCCTTGAGAAAATCCCTCACTCCCAGGCTTGGCCAAGTGAATTTTAGCTGAGGAGCAGCTGCCAGGAGAGGGGAGCGTGAGACAATTTAGGAAGGACCAGGTTCTTCCAAGCAATTAGCGATATCTATTGATTTGGCATAGGGCTGGACACAAGAAAATATGTGTACAGACAACCTCCTGGGACCTCTAGAAACAATCCACAGTTGGATATGAGCAGAGGGCAAATGAAGAGAGTGGATGGGAGGAGGGTGGGTGGCAAGACAGAGACCTGGTCTCAGCTTTCCAGCCTCTTAATCGCACCTTTGCGCCAGGGCCACTGCAGCCTGGAGGGCACAAGCAGCGTTCAGCTCCTCAGCAGTCGCCCACTGGCCCATGAAAGCAACACCTCTGCCAACAACAAGGGCTGCCAGCAGCTTGGAGCCATCCTGCACGGTCGCCCCTGCAGCAACCATCAGCCCTGCGACCACCAGCACCGTGAGGGCGGTGGACGAAGGAGAGCCCACATGGGCTCACGGCAAGACTGAAGGACAGGCTTGGGGCAGCAGAGATGTTCAAATGATGCCCCTCAGCGGGTGAGCCTGTCCAGGGTTCAGCCCTGGACCCCTGGTCCAGCCCCACCAATAAGCAGCTCCACTCAGCTGTGCTCACTCCTGCTCCCCCTTGCACAGCTCAGCACCTCTGTCCCACCTGCTCCCCAACGAGGGGTTTGCAGACACCAAAGCTGAAAAGCCTCTGCGCTAAGGAAGCCCAGCTGACCCCACCAGCCCCAGGTGCTCTGCCAGTGCCAGCTCCTCCGGCTCCCCCGAGGGATGCACTGCTCACACCTGGGGACAGGGGAACTCATCACCCACAGCTCTAACTCTGCCAGATCCTGCAGACTCCCAAATGTTGCCACCTCTTGGGTGCTATTATCCTGAACTTCTGTTCCGGGCAATAAACCTTTTCTCAGGAACACAAGACTGGGGAAGAAAACAGCGATACATCAGTAAGGTCCGGAAGGGACAGACTCTTTGGCCAGCCAGCAACAAAATGTCCTTCAGGACAGAGAGGACAGCATCACAAGTGCACGCTGTGGGCTCAAAGATGGCTGCACCACTTCTGGGCCAAGCAGGCAACACTCAGCCTGTTCTGCAAGTGCTGCCTCATCCACGTACCCTCCCCAGGCAGCCGGGGGCAAGACAACAGCCAACCAGCATAGAAACAGCCATTTGCTCTTTTCAGCCTCCATGTTGCCCCACACTTCAGGAATTCCCCTCCCGCAGCCTCGCTGGACCCTCACCACCTCTCAAGGTCAGAAAGCCATCAGCCGTCCCTCCACCTCCTTCCCACACAGGTCCCAGCCCTCCCTCACCCCAGCCATCAGCCACCTCGGCAGCTTGTGGCTTTCCAGCCATGGCCACCTGAAGACAAGAGGACTTCTGTCTGACTCCGTCCACCCCACAAGTGGCCCAGCCCAGCACAGCCAGGTTGCCCGCGGGACACAAGCAGATCACGGCTCACTCACTCTCGTCGGGGTTAGGTGAAGCAAGAATGGCACTGTGCTTCCTCTTCACTTCCTCCACGTTCTCTGAAATTTTATCAATGAACCCTCGAATTTCTTCCACCTGTGGAGATGGACAAGAAGACAGGTCTCCTGTGAGAGGCCTGGAGTTCTGGAAAGGGGACAGATTATTAAACCCTATCCCAAAGCAACCACGACACATCTGAACCACAGCAAACGTCCTCCTGGACGAATATTTTCCAGCTGGATCCTCAATCTGTAGGACCACCATGAAATCAGACTGTCCACATCATAGCTTTGCAGTCACAGCAATGTAATGCAGACTCTACGTCCTGTATCCTTTGCGATGCACTGAGAAACACATGGGGTTTATTTAAATTAGCATCAGATCTATGGATTCCCAGACTCCGCACCTCCAGCATGAAGAACATTGCTGATGTTGCGCAAGCCAGGCTCAGTGCCGGCTCAGTCCCCCATGGCTCTTTGCTCTGGGGGCTGAGAAGCCCAGTTTGACCCTCACCCCACAGACCAGGGAAGCCAAATTTGCCAGCAAATCCACGCTGGCATCTTCCCCGCCCTCCTGTGCTATGAGGAGACACGTCAGCTTCGCCAAGAGGGGGAACCTCTACTTGTGCCCTCTGCCTGCCAGGCTGCCCACCCTCTAGCTCCATCTTCTCCTTCGACTCACACCACCGCTTCGCTCATCTTCCTCCATCTGCATGTCAGATTTTTTTCATTCCCCACTCCATTGCCTGCACAGATACATTTTAACACCCCCTACACACATGCCATGCTAAGGGTGTGCTAAAAATCCGCATGCAGATCTTACAGCCACCCACATGCCAGAAGACAACCTCTTGTTTGGTAACGAGAGGTACAAAATTAAATCAATCCCATGCAGAAACTGCTACTCCGCAGAGGTGCTTTCAGGAGAGGTTTGAGAGCCGGTCCACTTTAGCAGCAGGCTGGAGGCAGGCAGGCTGCAAGGCTCACCCGCTCCCCGCAACTGGTCACCTGGCCCAGTTGCCCCACTGGTTTCTGCAGCAGGAGGTGGCACAGCAAAGCATCCATAGGGCCAGGTAAGCCCACGACAGCCCCAGGTCTGCGTGAGAGCCTGGTTCCTGCTAATCAGCGCTCTGAGCGAGGACCCCGAACACCAGCTGAGCGGCATCAGCCAGGGCAGGACCCCCATCCCCACCTCGACTGCTGCTCCCCGCCTGCGGTGGGAGCCCGTACCACAGCCCCGCAGCCTGCTCCAGCGCTAACAGAAAGGTCTGAACTGGTTTTAAGGCTGCAGTGCAGAAACAAACCTCTCACCTGCTCAAAGAACTCATCCATGAAGCGGTCCCGGTCCACACTGACAGTGACTTCATCATCATCATCACTGTCCTTAGCCTGCAACGACATGGAGAGATGCATCAACAAGTGCTTCCTGCAAACTTTGCAGCTCCATTTCCTGCTCCTCAGGGGCATCTTCCCCTTCGCCTTTGCTCACTTGCTCCCAGGAGCTGGGGCAAACGCCAGCCAGAGCATGGGATGCCCCAGGCACTGCCGCACCAGAGCACTACGGACACCGAGGGAGCAGAGGACAGCCAGCTCCAGCAATAAAGGCATGACGCAAAACACCACCGCAGCCAGCTGCCACACCGCATGGCCTCCCGTGGCAAGCACAGAACAAGACTAACGATACCTATGCATTTACAGAGAGCTGGAGGGGGGAGCTTTATGAGCTATCCTCAGCTGTGCGTGAGCACAATGGCTCTGCAAACAGCAGTGACGGGAAACACAAGGGATGCTGCAAGGGGAAAACACGAGGGATGCTGCAAGGGGAAAATACAAGGGGCGCTGCGGAGTGCAGGGAAGGTGGGAGAGAACAGAAAATACAACAGAACTAGTAAAGCCACAGCAGGCAAATGAGGGGTTGTCCTCGTCTGCAGCAGCGTGTGTGTCATTGTCACCAGAGATGAAAACACCTCCCGTTTCAGCGAGGCAGGAGACGCGAGCTCGCAGGGGAAAGAAAAATTACAGTCCTCTGTATAAGGAGACATTTAAAAGATTATTATCCAAAGCAGATACACGACGGAGGGAAATGGAAAATTAATGGGGTGGAAAAGTTTCTTCTTACTCCATCTTCACTAGAGAGAAGGAGCCAGTGGAATGGAGAAGATTTAAGAGAGAGGACTGTCTCTGCTCATCTGACAATTGTCCCACATTTTGCAGATGGTTACACGTCCCCCCGTGGCCCCTTCGCACTTTGCAGAGCTAGCCAATACAGCCTCCAGAGAGATGCCTCTTACCTTGAAATAAGTCAGATGAAATACCTACCCTTCCCTCTAAAATTGTCTTTTCAACCTAGGGTGACCGATTTGGGTGGAGTCACCCAGAGGAGACCTCAGCTTTCAGCCTTGCCACCGCTCGTGGCACTGTTTGCTCTGCTAACCGCTTCATGAACGGCTTATCCAAAGACCTCAAGATTCAAGACCTACCACGATTCAAGTGAAAATCTTACCCTGACAAGGAAAAGCAGGCATGTCGCTGCCGTGGCCCACCACTCTGTGGGCACGAAGAAGAAATGTTCCCTGAAGTGAGGAACTCAGGAGCTGTCCTTTTTGGCCACAGCTGGGTGCCCAAGCCAGCGCTCAGCAGGCAAGAGCTGCCTGCACAGCGAGGCTCGGGCATGGTGGGAGCCGCCAGTCCAGGAACAGGTCACTGCATTTAGATTCTGCCAGAGCTGGGTGAGATCAACCTGAGGATGAGCACCTCTTGCTACCCCCTACACCCGCCACACCACCTCTTTTCCGTGCTCCTTCCAGCTCCGCTGACTCCAGCTCCGCGCCACAAAGCTTTTCCTCGGGCAGCAGCCCACCACCCGCGCCAGCCCCAGCACCTGCCACGGACAGACTGGCTCATCCCTGCCTCTCGCGGCACGCAGCCCACCACGACGTCCTGCCCGCAGGTTCACCCCGCAGCGCAGGGGCTGCGCAGGGGGTGAGGGCTGGCACTGCAGCCCAGGGTGGGGGCAGGCGGCCTGCAAGGCTCTGCATGCAGGGCACCTCTGCCAGGGGACACATGTCCTGCCTGCAGCCCCGCGCCACCTCGCCACACGCCCAACAGGATGGCCATCCATAGGAAAGGGTCAAAGGAAAGGGGGCTGAGAGCAGCCCTGCAGAGAAGGATCGGGGGAGACTGGTGGGTGACAAAGGGGACATCAGCCAGCAATGCGGGCTTGCAGCCCAGAAAGCCAAGCATCTCCTGGGCTGCATCACCAACAGGGTGGCCGGCAGGTCGAGGGAGGGGATGCTCCCCCTCTGCTCCGCTCTCCTCAGACCCCCCCAGAGCACTGTGTCCAGCTCTGGGGTCCCCAGCACAAGACAACAGTGTTAACCTGAATGAGCCTGGGGTTAGGTTGGACATAGGGAAGAAATGTTTTACGATGAGAGTGGTGAGACGCTGGCACAGGTTGCCCAGAGAAGCTGTGGATGCCCCATCCCTGCAAGTGTTCAAGGTCAGGCTGGACGGGGCTTTGAGCAGTGGAAGACCTCCCTGCCCACGGCAGGGGGGCTGGACTGAGTGATCTTTGAAGGTCCCTTCCAACTCAAACCACTCTGTGATCCTACAAAAGCCCCCTCCCAGGGCAAGCAAGATGCGAAGCACCAGCGAGCCTCTGCAGCCCTGCACAGGAAAATGCACCTCCATCACAACTTCCCCCAAGCCCATCCGGCTTTCCTTGCCTTCATTCTGGCAGGAATCTTGAGCCCCTTTCTGAAGCCTGCGAGGACAGCATTCCCCATCATTAACGTCAAACGCAGGCTTGTACTGTGACCGCGCGGGCCAGAGAGTACTGGCAGCAGAGGAAAGGCAGCAGGTCAGCATGACGCCCACGAAGACGCCCATCTCCTTGTCACCTCTTGCCTGTCCCTTGCACATCTGAAACGGTCCTGGCTCATTGCACGCAGCACGCTACATCGCTGCTTGGTCCCATCCCTGCTGCCCACTGGACCCTGCCATTTCTTAGACCCAGAAATCCCAGAGGAAGGCAACCCGCCGCCCAGGGAGAGGACTTCTGCCAAAGCCACATGCAGTCTTGTTGGAGGCACTTCTATTTTCAAGGCAGCTCGCCCCCCAGGCGCAGCAGAGCCCTGATGCACAGGCAGGGAGATGGTTATTTAGGGCAGGCACTGAACGCGGCACTGCCCTGCTGCGCACGGGGAGAGCGGCACAAAAGCCCGGCCGGGAGCCCTGCGAAGAGGAAATTACAAGGATGGAGCCTGCTGGTCGGGAGGGCACATGTCACTCCGGGCTGGAGAAGGGCACCATCTGTCCAACCCACGTCACTGGAAACACCCTCCGTGCCACGCTGCCTCCGACACATGGCGTCAGGTTGATCGCCTAGCCCCACCGCCCCCGGCCAACACCCCTGCACGAGGGAGGCAGCTGCAGGGCTAACCAGGACTCGAGGGGGAGGAGATAACACTGGACAGGCACAGCTCTCTGGGATGCTGGGCGCTGAAGGATCATCTGCTTCCAGCATCTCCCTCTATCCCAGGGCCCTCACAGGCACTCTCACCCCAGGCTTGAAGCGTCTTCCCATACACTGCTGCCAAAGTAGAAACAAAACCAAAATACCTTTCCTAAGGAAACCTAAAGCGTCCACCCAGCTGACAGTGTTTTGGCTTCACACAGCCTAGCTGTGAGCATCCCAGGTTTTCAAGGCCACATGGAAAGCTCTGGTCTAGGTCAAAGCTACCTGCTGGTGCTGCTCAACACAAGCAGCAAACAATTCACAGCCTTCAAAAGCCCAGGCTTGCTTGACAGCAACAGGCGAAGAGCATGCATTTCGAACGCCACGCAAGCACGCCGGGCACACCATCCTGGTGCTTCTCAGCTGCTGAAACGGTCATCCATCCATCTCTGCATCTGCCCGGCGCGCCTGACGTCTTGCAACCTCAGGCAGCAAAGGCTGCCCCAAGACTCCTTATGGGGAGAGAGGAAACAGAGCCACAGCAAAGCACTGCAAGTCTAAGTGCCTTAGGTGAGACTAGCTCTAAAAACAGCTTAGAGCAGGTGAGGAGCCCAAGTTAATTAACACAACCAGCCAGCAAGCAGCTCCACTGCCCCACAGCCTTGGTGGGTCACTGGCGTTGCCCACTTTATGCGTATAGGTATCGCACGGCAGGGCTGATTGCTGCCTGCATCACTGGCACGGGGAGCGTGTGCTCTGCCACCAGCATGTCTGGAGCAGAAGAGCAGGAGGGGTTTGATCAACCTCCCTCAACACCCGCCCCTGCCTCAGGCACTTTCAAGCAGCACCGGAGACCCCGGGCTTCCACCCTCCACACAGGGTAGGTGAAGATAACCCTTCTTTCACAGGGCTTTTTACTTCTCCAGCCTGCCGGAGGCCAAATGGTGGGCAGCACGGCGGGCAGCGTGCCAGCAGCGGGGATGGCTCTGGGAGCCGCTGCCTCCCCGGTGCCTCTGGTGCTGCTGAGCACGGGGAGCGGGATGGGGAGGGCAGGTCAGCCAGAGCTCCTCCAGCGTCTTTCAGGGCCTCGCAGGGTTAAACGTGCCCCTCCGCAAGGGCCGAAATCCCAAGAGGAGGCAGAGCCGAGCTTCAATACCCTCCCCCAGCAAAGCGGAGCAGTGGATGGGAAGACGGTCCAGAGCCCCGGAGCATCCCGGCTCTGTGGGTTTTGCAACAAGCGTACCGCTAATAAATTCATTATCGAGCAGATCGCATCCCTCTGGTTCAAACCAGCCCCATTCCCTCCGCAGGCGCTTTCTGGAAGACGGCAGAGGAGCACAAACCAACTGAAAAGACTCGAAGCCTGCTCTCCTCCAAAAAGCAAGAGGCGGCAGGCAGGGCGAGCTGCGGCAGGGCCTAGCAAGGTCTCTATTATCTCAGCCGTGGCTACGCGCAGGCTTTAGCTCCCGCCCTCTTCTGTTAGTGTCGCAGATGAATTTGACCGTGTCCAGATGCATCTGCGGAGCCGGTACAGGCAGCAGAGCCATGCCAGGGCAGCGGAGCGATGGGCTGGGCCGCCGCTGGGCACCTCTGCATCCCAGGGGACCGTGCTGACCCCCTGGCTCATCCCTCCGCCAAGCCCTGCCAGCGGCACTCACAACCGCACCAGCCGACCCTTTCCTAGGAAACGCTCGCGCGCACAGAGGGGCAGCAGGCAGCGAGCCCCAGCCCTGCCTCCAGCCGCCACGCGGGGCTGCGGGGTCCAACGCCACGCGCTGCCTCCCGTCCCCACCACAGATAAGGCAAGCTTCCCAAAAGCACAACGAAAGGAAAAAGCCACAAGAACCACAAAGAACCTCCCTTTTAGGGACCATTAAATTAAGCAAAAATGGCCTCATCCCTAAGAGATGCAGGCTGCTGCTCGCCGGCTTCGCTTCCAGATTGAATCCGTTTTTTTTTTATTTACTGGACACCTCTGCACTGATCTGCCCAGCCTGAGAAATTTCAGCCATCTGGGCTTGGCTTTCTTTGCAAAACGACCACCCTTTCTTGTACCAAAACCAAGCGCCCCGCAGCGTGCACAACACAAGGCTGCTCAGCGCGGGGATGCTCTCTGAGCAGCAGTGGGTCATGGCCGGCACTGCGTCCCTGCACGGAGCGGCACACGGGGGTCCAACACCAGTCGCCTTGTTCCCTGTGTCCAAATCCACGAGCCCAGGGCATTGCTGTCGGCACCCAAGAGCTCCTGCGGCAGCTTGCTCCCCACGGCTCCGGCGTGTGGCTGCGCACGTCACTGAGAAGGACGAGGTCAGAATAACTCAGCAGCAAGCTGCACTGAGATCTCTTCTCAGCCATCTTAAAAAGCCTACAGGACACGTATTAAAGCGTACGGATGCCCAGATCCCTGGAAACATCCCAGCCCGGCTCTGCAATGCTCAGCAGCAGAAGAGCAGCTCACTGCGGCTCTTCTGCTGAAGCTTCACGTTAACAAGGTCCAAAGCACCCACAGGTCTCCTACCCACCAAACTACCACCACCCTCATCCTAGGAGGCTGCATTGACGCTTCACACCTTGGGGTTTGCTTTAGCATTTTGCAGCAGCCAAACCAAGTCTTTCCTGAGGAGTCCAGATGCAGAAGTCCTGCTCCAGAGGGTTTTCAGGGAGGTGGCATCAAGGCTGGGGATGAGGACAGCCGGAGGGTCTGCTCCCGGGAGAGAGCCCCGGAGAGCTGAACCACCTGAGACCACAGCTCAAATTACCTACAGCCTCGGTCTTAGCATTTTTTGCAGACTATATATATAGTACAGCTATGCGGCATAATAAACTGGGTATCTTATAGCACACAGGCCTCAACTCAGCTATGCCCAATTCCAATATTCACCAAAACCAGCCCATGCTTCCCACTAACAACTTTTTGATGAATAAAAGTTCAAGGCACAAATGACTTTAGCATTCAGCAACATCTGCATGAGTCAGTAAGCGTTCCCAATTTCCAACACTAGCAGTGCAAGGGAGAACAAGATTTCCAAGAGTTTTGTCCTTAGGTGTTGGCTTTCATTGCTGCAGAATTACGTTATTGGCCTTTGGCATGAAGCCCAACCCTTTTATCAGAGCCGTGGTCAACTCTTAAGCTCAATTTTAGAAGCAGGCACACAAAATTCCACTTAACTATCAAGAACAAATGTCAGGGGTGACAGAGGTGCCACCAGACCTGCAGAGGGCAAGGAGCTGAGCTCACCGACCTCCTCCTGTAGCTCTAGAACATGGACAGTACTATGATCTACTGGAAAGGCATCGATACTTTACAGCCAATACTTTACAAATTTGCAATCATGGCTAAAGAATAATTTGGGTGAAAAACAGCAGACAGACATAATTCTTCTGAAATTAATTTCTTAACATCCTCCTGATGGTGGGACCATCCTTGTTATGGCTTCTGTGCCGACCAGAGCTTCACACAGGCAGCTGAAGCACCTGCAGCCACGGCACTTGTCTCTCCTCTCCACCCCGTCAAGTATTCACCAGGGTCAGCACATGGAGAGGCTTCTGCCAGGATCACCACCATGCTTTGGTGTCTACCAAGTGCTCTACGATTGACACCAAGCCCTGGTGATGCCCACCAGCGATGGCGAGGTCTGTACTGGGAAGCTGCCGGTGAAAAGAGAAGGAAAGCCTCAGGCAGAGGAGGCGACGCAGGCGGCACCACAGCTCCCACGGCCCATGTCACCAGGAGAGGATCAACACATGCAAATCAAGGCAGCCTATAAAATGGTTATCCTTCAGAT
Organism: Fregata magnificens; assembly: GCA_013389945.1. Classification (NCBI taxonomy): domain Eukaryota; kingdom Metazoa; phylum Chordata; class Aves; order Suliformes; family Fregatidae; genus Fregata; species Fregata magnificens. The sequence goes on along the minus strand of WAAD01003516.1, from coordinate 253,069 downwards.
CAGACTGCACTGCCTACCAACAGACACCCACGGAATGTGTTGGTTTGGAAGGGACCTTCAAAGATCATCCTGTCCAACCCCCCTGCCATGGGCAGGGACATCTTCCACTAGATCAGGTTGCTCAAATGGTCCTCAATGCTCAAACATGGGAACGACATTTCTTTGGTGCTCTTGCCTAGACCATAAAACAAACCTTAGCACCATCCAGGTAAGACACGGACCCTCCCAGAAGGCAAACGTCTTCTGGAAAACCAAAATGAACAAGTCGTTTCGTACACCACAAACCCGAAGTCTGACAGGACTTGATGGAATATCTGAAAGCAATGGCAGATAAAAAGGAAGACTTACTACTAGTAAATCCACAGCAGACATCGCAGCAGAAGTACTGCATGACATGAAGTGGCCATGGCTGGCAGTGAGCTTCTGAAAACTCACAGGACAACGTGGGCAGATTTTATTTTTGATTAGTTTTTAATTAGTTCCATGAAAAGAAAGCCAGGTCTGTAAGTATCCACTAGAAACTGAAATGCCGCTCTATTAACAGAAAGCTCAGTCCTATCTTGCAGCAGATTTTGATGCTGTGCAGCCCGGATTTGTCCCTGGCGCCTGGCGGTGAACACCAAGGTGCTGGTGGTCGCCAGAGGAGCAGGCAGCAGGGAGGAGGAACCTTCTCCAGCAGAAGGAGAACACTGGCCTAAGAACAAATGAACACAAATAATTTTGGGCAGGAGATTTGGAATTTTACAACCCAGTCAGGACCTGATCTAGTGGAAGATGTTCCTATCCATGGCAATGGGGTTGGACTAGATGATCTTTGAAGGTCCTTTCCAATGCAAACCGTTCAACGATTCAATGATTGTGGTCCTGCAAAGGCTGTCCAACAGCAGTAGGGACAAGCAACTTCTCTTATAACAGGTGTCAACAAGGTTGTGAAATGGGGCAAGGAGGTTGTGTGCAACAGCGAGGTCTCAAACACAGCTGCGCAGACACGGCATTGGCCTCGACCTCAAAGGGACCTGGACAACCTCTCCCCATGGGCAGCGCCAGTACCCTTGGTGACTGAGGGGAAGCTTTTCCTTAGCCTGACCTCTCTTTGGCTGGTACAGCGGAAGGACTTCCCATTCTCCTCTGGAGGCCCCCAAGGACAGCTTTTGGCCAGCAATCAGCAGATGTCCTGGGCTCCACTCACTACTTCCAAGGCTCCTGCAAAAGGTGACGGAGGAAGAGACCCTCCTGCCGGAGGAGAGTGGCTGTACAGGGGTATCTCCTGCACCTCCACTGGAAATACTCAGAGTATCACACCGAAGAAGGTTGAAAGTTGCTTCAGGACATCTCTCATGTGGGACCTGAGCACTTAGGATCTGCTTGTATTCAAGGAAGGTTAAAGAAAAGCAAATAAAACATCTGTTTACAAAACTCGAACTATACAACATGGGTACACAGCTCAAGAAGAGTTGAGCAACAAAATTAAAGTGGATTCACAGTCAGTTTCTTGTCACGGCCCACATTCAAGGATGCCTGGATAAGCCAGTCACCCGGAGCTGCTTGCACAGGGTCAGTATCAGTCCTGAGGATCTGAGGTCCTGAAGAAACTTTCTTCCTGATGTGACCTGCCAGCTTTCAAACACAGTAGTGTGGAACAGGTAATGGAGAAGTGCAGTAGAGAAGGGCCATGCCTACGGCCTTCTGCAGGAATGGCAGCAGGGTGCCTCTGGGTTCACACCATCACCTCCCAAATATCACCACATCCTGTGCCAGCATCACATAAAAAGACATACGGGCTGCATCACCAGCAGCGTGGCCAGCAGGTCGAGGGAGGGGATGCTCCCCCTCTGCTCCGCTCTCCTCAGACCCCCCCGGAGCACTGCGTCCAGCTCTGGGGTCCCCAGCACAAGACACACACGGACCTGCTAGAGCGGGTCCAGAGGAGGCCACCAAAATGCTCCGAGGGCTGGGACACCTCTGCTATGGAGAAAGGCTGAGAGAGTTGGCGTTGTGCAGCCTGGAGAAGAGGCGGCTCTGGGGACACCTGACTGCGGCCGCTCAATACTTAAAGGGGCTTATAGGGAAGAGGGAGGGAGACCTTCGACCAGGGCCTGCGGTGACAGGACAAGGGGTCTGAACGAGGGTGGGGTTAGGCTGGAAATAGGGAAGAAATGTTTTACCATGAGGGTGGTGAGACGCTGGCACAGGTTGCCCAGAGAAGCTGTGGATGCCCCATCCCTGCAAGTGTTCAAGGCCAGCTTGGACGGGGCTTTGAGCAACCTGATCCAGTGGAAGGTGTCCCTGCCCACGGCAGGGGGGTTGGACTGGGTGGTCTCTGAAGGTCCCTTCCAACCCAAACCACTCTGTGAGCCCATGACAGACCACATGCCACAGCCTGTCCTCTGCTCATAGCCATCAGTCTGCTCCCCGGTTTGGGAGGCAAGGCAGCACCCACGTTTCAGACACCAGCCCTGCCACTGGTCGCCAAAGGCAGAGACGCAGGCAGCCCATGGCACATCGCCCCTGCCCTCTCCCCCTGCCTTCCAGCTCAGCAAAACTTTCTACTCCTTGTGCTTCCAGAGTTGCCTTGTTTTATATTTTTTCTAAGTGAAGACAGTCCTGTTGGCTTTATGCCTGGTCTGGTCCTGACACAGCATCACTCTGTTTCTGTTTCCCACACCGTCCTTCTCCACTTGCCTTCCCCTCCCCGTGCATCTCTTCTAAGGATAATCCTGCAGATGCTGCAGTCCAAGGACATTCAGCCGTCCCCTGCCACGGGTTTGCTCAGGTCACCCTCCAGCCGCCCGGAGCCAGGACGTTACCGCACACTCTGTCTTCCCGGGTCTTCCACTTGGGCTCACTCTCCTCCTTTTTGCTAATATACGTAATTTTCTGGAAGTAGCAATTTATCACAGTACTTAGCTTAATGAGCCTTACTGTACATGTCCTGCCTGTAGTGATAATTTTGCATATTTCCTGAGAAATCTTGTTAACAGGGAGATACAAAGCAAAACAAACATTTGTATAGCTTCCGAGCAGCTCCCACAAAGACAAAGACACTTGCAATTAAAACAATGGGAACTAGTCTAAACCCCTTTGGCTCGAGCCCTTTTAGACATCCAGCGCGCAGCCAGCGTACGTGGCTTGCGAACGCAACATCTCATCACTCTTCGGCATCCCCAGTGTGGCACCGGGTTTCAGGAGGCAAAGTATTTCTGCGTTCAGGTTGACTTCAGTGGGACCGCCAAGCCCCCACCGCACCAGACCTTGAGCTCGCCAGCAGACGCCAAGGGATCCCGGGGCTCAGAATCCCCCTCCGAGGCCGGTGCTGGTGGGGGCTGAGCCCACCCGTCCTCCAAATCCCCATCCATCGCCCCGCTCCCCCGTGGGGTGCAGACCCCCACTGCAGACCCCAGTCTCCTCCCAGGGTGGGGACATGAAACACCGTCCAGAGCTGACCTAGACGCTGGGCTTTGCACACTGTTGTATTTAAAGCACATCAAAGGGTCTTCCCAATTTTAAGTTTTCTTTGGCTTGCCCTACTCAGGTGCATGCCCGCTGCTGCTAATGGCTTCCCTGCAGCACAGGGACACCCAGGACCCCACAACTTCTGGGGAGCAGAAGAAAATCTCAGACGGAGAGCGTGGAAGGCAGGCGCTGCGGGCTCACTCTACATCACCTCCGTTACCTTCTGCCATGCCCGGCTGACAGGCCCGGCAGACCCCAGGGAGCAAGGACTCACCTGTGTCTCACCCCGTCCCGCTCTCCAGGACCATGAGGGAGCAGGCGAAGCAGCTTCCCTGCTCCGGAGACGCACCCTCACGGCAGGGAGACGGTCAGGCCAGGCATGGTCCAAGGGCAGCTGTGGTGCACAGCCTTCCCCAGCAGCTTTGCTCCTTCCAGCCCCCAGAAAATCAGCTTTTTCGGCATCGCTACCCACCCTGCCGACTACAGCCAGATTAGGCGGCTGCGCGGGCTGCGGACATGCAATACGGAGCTGCCGGCTGTCAGCCGCCACGTGACAGTCCCGGCTCCCTGACGGGTGAGGAAAGACACGAAGCTGAATTATTTACATGACCCTTTTGGTTGAATAGAAGAGCTCAAAAGCACGCCAGGCAACCAAGAGGGTTAAAAAAAGGAAAGGAAGACACCATTTAAATAAGCAAACATACTTCTGCAAATATATTTGACCCATCCAGGGTCAGCAGGGACTTTTGCATCAGGGGGTGGCCCCGGAAAAGCCCCGCTGCCCAGATGGAGATCAATGAGATCCGACTCCTGCTGCAAACAGCAACTTTGGTCGACTTAACATTTGTGCCCCTGAGAGAGAAATCGTCAGTGGGAGCAGCTCGGAATTATTAATGAGACGGGATGGAGCAAGGTCTGGCTGCAAGTCCTGGGCGGCCGCGCTGCAGATTTCAGCTGCCACAGGAGGGAAGAGGGTGGATCCACGGAGCCGGACCTGGAGCCAGCCTCGCTTTCTCTCGCCTTTTATTTTTAACGCACACCTCCCCACAACTCCCACGGGCAGGAGGCAGTGCTTGGAACAGGGACGCGGCAGGCAGGCAGGCAGGCAGGAGCAGGGGGTTTCAGCCAGCTGGGGAGGACCATGCACGGCACAGCACAAACGCACGGACATCGCTGGAGAAAGGCACCTGAAAATGTCTGCCAGAGAGGAGCGACAGGCGCAGGAGGAGAGGGCCCCGCAAAACCATTTCGACCATTTCTGCAAGCTGGAGACGTGCAAAAGCAGGTCTGGTTTTGCACCCATGCCTCTCCTGTTGGCATGGGTTGGGAAACAGCTCCTTACTCAAAAACGAGGTATGACGAGAAACAAAAGCTAGACATGAAATAAAGAGCAAGTCTTCAAACCCCGGAGGGATTATTCTCAATTAACGCTCCTTTGAGCAAGGCAAGCCTTTAGACCCAACGGGAAGGTCACCAGAAACGTGACCATCACTTTGTACACTTGCTTTGTTGCAAGCAACCCTTGAGGTTTCAGCCCTACAAACACCTCCACGGCCACCCAGTCTTAGACATGACCTGTCCCAGCACACGAGGTCTGGCCGGCTGAACGTGAGCCGGCAGCGTGCCCAGGTGGCCAAGAAGGCCAACAGCATTCCTGGCTTGTATCAGATATAGTGTGACCAGCAGGAGTAGGGAAGTGGTCGTGCCCCTGTACTGGGCACTGGTGAGGCCGCACCTCGAGTACTGTGTTCAGTTTTGGGCCCCTCAGTACAAGAAGGACACTGAGGTGCTGAAGCGTGTCCAGAGAAGGGCAACGAGGCTGGTGAAGGGTCTGGAGAACAAGTGTGATGAGGAGCGGCTGAGGGAACTGGGGTTTGTTGTGAAGAGGAGGCTGAGGGGAGACCTTATCGCTCTCTACACCTACCTGAAGGGAGGCTGTAGCAAGGTGGGGGTCGCTCTCCCAAGCAGCGAGTGATAGGACAAGAGCAAATGGCCTCAAGTTGCGCCAGGGGAGGTTTTGACTGGATGTTAGGAAACATTACTTCACCGAAAGGGTTGTCAGGGATTGGAACAGGCTGCCCAGGGAAGTGGTTCAGTCACCATCCCCGGAGGTATTTAAAAGGCGGTTGGATGTGGTGCTTAGGGACGTGGTTTAGTGGTGGACTTGGCAGTGCTGGGTTTACGGTTGGACTTGATGACCTTAAAGGTCTTTCCCAACCTATATGATTCTGTGTGTACATTCTGTGTGTCTGTGCTGTGGGGCACAGGGGGACCTCCAGGTCCAAACTGACCTTCGTCTCCTATCACCACTCCGGAGAAGGTCCTCGTCGCGCTGAGGGATCTCCTGCCAGCACTGAAACCTGCCAGGCCTGCACACCGTCAAGCAAGCACAGTGGCCTTGCCAAACCTCTCCCCACAGCGCCCAAACACATGATTTGGGCAGCGTCCACCCTAGCATCTCAAGGAACACTTCCATCATGTAACTGCAAGATAAAACATCAGGCAACCACTGCCTGGTAGAGAACAGGGAGAGGATCTGTCAACCGATAAATGGTCCTTCCCAGCCCGATTACAGCCCAGCACTTGCTACGGTCACCAAAAATCGATAACTATTGGAAATTCTGCTAACTGGCTGTATGAAATGTTGACAGCAGAGTCCTGTCCTCCCAAAGTCACCCAGCCACACATTTCTTAATGGCCGGTAACACCAAGCACGTAGAGTTCCTCCAGCAACAGCAACCCTGACCCGAGCCATCCAGGTCCACACACCCACTGACCCCCCGCGCCCCTCCAGCCCTTGTGTCCCCTCAAAACCTCCTCTCCTGGCCTGGGCAGGCATCTCACAGCAGCCTGCAGCTCCTTGGCACCATCTCACTCCTTCAGCAATGGGGAAGCAAGTGCAGGGAATTGAGTCTTGCTGGAAACAGGGCACTCCGGCACCAGGGACCAGGAACAGCCAAGTGCCACTTCCATGGCCAGCTCAACATCTTCATCAACGACACAGACAGTGGGATCGAGTGCACCCTCAGCAAGTTTGCAGGTGACACCGAGCTGAGTGGTGCAGCTGATACGCTGGACGGAAGAAGCAGCATCCAGAGGGACCTGGGCAGGCTGGAGGAGTGCATCCATGTGAACCTCATGAAGTTCAAGCAGGCCAAGTGCAAGGTCCTGCACCTGGGCCAGGGCAGTCCCCAGTACCAGCACAGACTGGGGGATGGATGGATGGATGGATGGATGGATGGATGGATGGATGGATGGAGAGCAGCCCTGCAGAGAAGGACTGGGGGATACCGGTGGGTGGCAAAGGGGACATCAGCCAGCAATGTGCCCTTGCAGCCCAGAAAGCCAAGCATCTCCTGGGCTGCATCACCAGCAGCGTGGCCAGCAGGTCGAGGGAGGGGATGCTCCCCCTCTGCTCCGCTCTCCTCAGAGAGACATGTGTGTCTCCTCAGACACACACACATGGTGTGTCTGCTAGAGCGGGTCCAGAGGAGGCCACCAAAATGCTCCGAGGGCTGGGACACCTCTGCTATGGAGAAAGGCTGAGAGAGTTGGGGTTGTGCAGCCTGGAGAAGAGGCGGCTCTGGGGACACCTGACTGCGGCCGCTCAATACTTAAAGGGGCTTATAGGGAAGAGGGAGGGAGACCTTCGACCAGGGCCTGCGGTGACAGGACAAGGGGTCTGAACGAGGGTGGGGTTAGGCTGGAAATAGGGAAGAAATGTTTTACCATGAGGGTGGTGAGACGCTGGCACAGGTTGCCCAGAGAAGCTGTGGATGCCCCATCCCTGCAACTGTTCAAGGCCAGCTTGGACGGGGCTTTGAGCAACCTGGTCTAGTGGAAGGTGTCCCTGCCCACGGCAGGGGGGTTGGACTGGGTGGTCTCTGAAGGTCCCTGCCAACCCAAACCACTCTGTGATCCTATGACACTTGCACATCTCCCTCATCTCCTCCTATTCTCTCTCAAAACATCGTTCATAATTATTTTACCATTTGGACATGTCTCACACCCTGGAAATCCTGACGTCTCACCCAAAATTGAGCTGTCACCTCCCAGGCACGACAGAGCAGGGTGGGACCCTCGCAGTCTTGCACACACGCACCATCTCATCCTGGCCCCGTAGCACCCTGGCCACGGTGCCCTGCTGAGCCAGGACAGCAGAGCCCTCACATGTTGAGCAGAGCTTCAGGCTCGTCCTCCATCCGCAGTAGCTGATGGCTGTTTATAATGCAGCACCCTCAGCACCAACTGTCCTCAAGCTTTGTAGGACACAACACAAGCTGAGCCTAAATCAAGACATTTTAGGTGCCTGGAGCACAGGGAGAAGCAGCTTAGAGACTGTCCCAAAAGCAAAATAAATTATTTTTCGGATATTTTTTGTCACATCCCTGCAGAGGGACAACCGCAGCAGGAAGGGCTGCTTTTGGGGCTTTCGGGGAAGGGGACCGGCTCCAGCTCCGCTCTGGATGGGCAGGAAACACCACCCATGGCCAGAGCCGTGGCACCTACCCACAAGCAGCTGAGAGCAAAGCTCTGCTGGTCTTGTTCCGGGCATCCTTCATGGCCAGTCCTCAGCTGCTCTTCCTCCACAAGAAGAGGACATTTTTCAGCTGTAAGCTAAATTTCCTGTCCCTGGTCCAGAGCAGGCCTGGGGGCACCACCGCCCCCAGGGCACTCGATAAGCTTGAGTGAGTTTGAACACAACCAGAGCGCCGAGGTTCAGAAAAGACATGGGATTAGCATCTTGAATTTCAAGTATCATTTTAAAAATCCCATTAAGACATGAAGCTCTTGTTCTTGCACAGCAGTGAAAGCCCTGCCTCCCCTCCTTGGCTCCAATAAAGCCAGCTCTTTTTTTTTTAATTCTTCTTTTTTTATCATCCCTGGCAGAATTTAGACACTCTATTAAAACGGGAAGAAGCTGGCCCAGGCTATTAATGAGGCTGGCTACTGGCAGCACAGAAAAAACAAGCCCAAACACTCCCTATACTCTGTCCACTGCAGCATCTTGCTCCTCCCAAGCGACCGCCACCACCAAGGCTGTAAATCCACGTTTCCCACGCGCGCTGCCCCGCTCCCCGCAGCCCTGCCAGGCTCTGCCCCGACGCGGGCACCTGCTCAGCTCCGGGGCATCTGGATGCTCCAAACTGGACCTCCACCCCCGGGAGCCCCCAGACGCAGCAGGGAGCCCCGGGGAAGGATGCTGCGCCCAGGGGCTGTGCAGCCCTTCAGCGTTAGGCTGATGAATAAGGAACATCAGCAGCAGCGAGGCAAAAATGCACTTTATTTTTCTTCAGACGTATTTAAAGGAATGGAGAGATTTTAAAATACTCTACAGCAGCACTTCTCAGCCAGCATCGGCTGCCAAGAGGACATTCACGGGGCTGGTTTTTACTATTATTATTAAAAAGCCTATTTTCTAATCCTATTTCACAGCCTGCGCTGTCGGTGGAGAAAGAGCCCCCTGTTTGGGTGCTTTCCAGGCGCTCCGGCTGCGCGGGGAGGGTGCAGCCGTTCTTTATATAGCCCCTTCCTCCTCCAGCATTGAAAGCCACCCCCTCGGCATCGACAGCCACCCCTTCGTCCCCTCGCTGGCATCACCCCAGCTCCGTCCTCCTGGCGCTTTCCAGACTGAGCCAAACTCCCCCGGCTGAAGCAAATCCGGTGGGGTCTCTGCAGGGACCAGCCTGGGCACCCGCAGTCGTCCCCACTACCTCTCGCTCCACGTCTGGGTCACCCCCCCCGGGATGGAGCACAGACAGCACGCCCGGGCCCCCGCTCGCCTCCCTCTCCACGCACCCCCCAGCTCGCCTCCCGGGCGGCTCGGCAGCCCCACTCATGAAGTAATTAAAANAAAATAAAAAAAAAAAAAAAAAAAAAAAAAAGAACCCAATAAAAAGCAGCAAAGCAAGCGGCGGTGCGATGGCACGAGGCGGGAGGCTGGATGCTGGAGCGGCGCCCTGGGATTTCAGGCTCTCGCCCCGCTCTCCCCGGGCATCCCGGCTGCTCGCCACACGCCGCAGAGCTCGGCCCCACGCGGGGGGCGGCAGCACCCCCCGCCCCAGCCTGAGCAAGGGGGGGTCCTGGGGTGCCGGTGCCCGG
>WAAD01003516.1:219507-239614 GCA_013389945.1 Fregata magnificens | reverse complement strand
GGGCGCGGGCGGGGGCACCTTTCCCGCTCCTCCGGGAGAGCAACCACCACTGCCCAGCTCAGCCCCCCCACCCGGGGACACCCCCCCGGGTCAGCGCAGGGTCGCCCTCGCCCTGTGGCTCCCGGGAGCCACATATATTCCCGTGTTTTCCCGTGCCTGCTCCTCCCCGAATCACCTCTTCACGTGCACCCCGCCCTTTCTCTCCCCTGTCCCTCTATTTTCCCACGGTTCCGCTTGAATCACCCAGATCCATCCCTTTCCCCACCTTCGCTTCCTCTCTCACACGTCCCAATCCAAGAGCAAACCCCAATGCTCTTCCCCTGCACCCCGAAATCCCCCCCATACCCCCGGGCAGACATAACCCCCCCAGCAGGTGCCTTCACACCGGGGCCCTGGGGCTGAGGCTCTGCCGGGAGGGGCCCGGACAGGGTGCCCCTTCCTCTGAGTCCCTAATTTGGGTTCCCACCTGCCCTTGTGCCTCTCTGCTCCTCCGGGCTCCTGCGGATGGGATTCCCATGGGCTGGTGGCTCCTGGGAGGGACCCGGCCGGGTGTTATTTGGGCTCCCCCTCCCACCAGTGTCTCCCCGTGCTCCTATGCAGGTGGGCAGAGGAGCTTTATTGCACATCCCACCAGCAGGGAGAGTTCCTGTCACCAGGAACAGGGCTTAATTTACTCAAGTGGCAAGAGCACTGTGCACTTCCAGAAGAGACGTCACCTCTGCCATCACCCCCATGAGCCCTAGCCACGGCCCAGGCTGGGAGCCCACCTCCTCCCTGCTCTGTTGCCTCCTCCTGTCTCCTCCTCCTCCTGGGGAGGCTGGGCAGGCACGTCAAGGAGGTGTCTCTCCTGCCACCAGCTCCCCCTGAAAAGCAGTGCTAATTCAGTCCCCAAGCCCACGCTTGCACACACAAGCCACCCTCCCATCCAGGAGGAGCCGCAGCAGTGGGTGCAGACCGGCTGAAATCAAGCCCGGTGCCAGCACCTCACTGCTCGAGCCTTGGCATCTTCTCCAGCCACCCTCGGGATCCCTGCGGACGGCTCTTGGCACAGCACACGCTGCCATGCCCCTGCCACACGCTGCTGGTGGTTTCTCACACCCCCCAAGCCCGATGCCTCCAGGAGCAACCTCCTACCCTCCCCAGGCAGCTCTGCCCAACTGCCTCACGCAGACATAGGCCTGGCTCACCCCAAGACAGGACCGGTGTCCTTCAGCGTGCTGCTTGCTGTCCACTGGCTTCTGTGGAGAGCTGGGACCATCTGTGTAAGGTCCTGTCCATCAAGTGTAAGGTCCTGCACCTGGGGAGGAACAACCCCACGCACCGGTATAGGTTGGGGGTTGACCTGCTGGAAAGTAGCCCTTGCTGAGAAGGACCTGGGAGCGCTGGTGGACAGCAAGGTGACCATGAGCCAGCACTGTGCCCTTGTGGCCAAGAAGGCCAACGGGATCCTGGGGTGCATGAAAAGGAGGGTGGCCAGCAGGTTGAGGGAGGTTATCCTCCCCCTCTACTCCGCCCTAGGGAGGCCACATCTGGAGTACTGCATCCAGTTCTGGGCTCCCCAGGTCAAGAAGGACAGGGAACTGCTGGAGCAAGTCCAGCGGAGAGCCACAAAGATGATCAGGGCACTGGAGCACCTCTCTTATGAGGAAAGGCTGAGAGACCTGGGGCTGTTCAGCCTGGAGAAGAGAAGACTGAGGGGCGACCTTGTTACTCCTTACAAATACCTGAGGGGCAGGTGTCAGGAGGACGGGGCCAGACTCTTCTCAGTGGTGCCCAACGACAGGACACGGGGCAATGGGCACAAATTAGAACACAGGAGTTCCAGCTGAACATGAGAAAAAACTTCTTTACTGTGAGGGTGACAGAGCACTGGAACAGGCTGCCCAGGGAGGTTGTGGAATCTCCTTGTCTGGAAATATTCAAAACCCGCCTGGACGCAGCCCTGTGCCCCCTGCTCTAGGTGTACCTGCTCAAGCAGGGGGGTTGGACAAGATGATCTCCAGAGGTCCCTTCCACCCCCAACCGTTCTGTGATTCTGTGATCCGGCTCAAGGGTTCCTGCAGGGGAAGGGACCAGCTTTCCTCCCAGATGATTTGAAGCTCCTGCTCCCATCACATACACATATTAGCTCGAAAACCAGCTCCTCGCACACTAAGTGAAACAGGCATCTGGGTTTGTCTTTGGGCCACCACCATGTAGGTGTCTTTCAAGAGCTTTGATATCAAGGGACGATTGTGGACACCTCAGCTGGGAGTGCAGGAGCAGGATCTCACTGCACAGAGAGGTCTTGGTGGTGGAGCCTAAGTGTTGGGCACAGCTGTATGGGTTACCTGGACCCAGCCAGCTGTTGCAGCGTTTCTCATGTTTGTGCTGCACTTATTTACTGCAGCTTGTTAGGGCAGGGGCTCGCTTCACCCACACCCCCACACGGGGGGCACAGAAGACCTGGTTGCTGCAAATTGCTCTGATGCCAAGGATGATCTCACCCACGGAGGGACATACAAAGCCACCATAATACAGCACGGAAAAGCCCACGTCTGGTGTCCTCCCACCTCGCAGCAGCTCAGCTCTCCACTGCCCACCACGAGGTTTCACCTCCCTGCCTCTGCCTCCGCCTCCCCGAACACCTCTTTGCCTCCTGCCGAGGGAAGAGGCTGTTCCTTGGACAGCTCCACTGTGCCTCATGCTCTCCACACTCACCCGTCCCCAAGGCAGGTGAGAAGGATGAGGCCTTCCAGACCCAGCTCTCCATCCTCACCTCTCACCAGAGCCAGGACACCACGCTCTGGCTGTCCCAGCTGAGGCTGTGGATGGGTCTGACCATGCTTTTGTCTATCGTCACACTGGAGCATCCTTTCACCTGCTAGAGTTAATGCTGAACAGCTCATCCTGCCTGTCCCCTCGTGGCACTGCTGTGGCCCCACAGCTCGGCTCTCTCCACACTGCCACTGCTCAGCACGCCAGGCAGATCACCAGTACTAACATTAGGCTGCCAGAGCAGGGACCCCTGCTAGCAAGACAGGTCAGCACCTTCCTCCATGCCAAACATTGAGCAGGACCACCCTGCCTCCATCTGAAGTACCCGTTTTAGCTTGGTCCCATCAAGAGGCTCCCAAATAAACATTTTCCTCCTCCTAAGCTTCACAGAGCACCACGGAAGCCAGCATTCCCCCTTTGCAAACTTCCCTGCCTGCTACACGACAGCCTTTCCCATTTCCAGTCCCAACAGCTGCTCCCCTCCAGTGAGGACTGCAGGTCCCCTCTCCCCTCCAGCCAGCCCCCATCCACACGCCCTCCCGCCAGTGCTGGGTGCCACCACCCATCTTATACAGGGCACTGAAGAGGGCTGCAGGAGCTTTGTTATGTGGCAAGAACTCAGACAACGGACAGACCAGCCTCTGACCCCAAGAATTTGGACACGGCTGCGGGGACACCAGCTCCCCAAGAGACCTGGAGATGCAGGGACTAAGTGGAGGAGGCTCAGACAGCTCTTCATTCATGCTGCAAGCAACAGGGACTGCAAAAAAAAAGAAGCCAGAGACACACTTCACTTTAACAGTACCTCCGTCTGCAGCACTTGATGCATTTACGAGCTTCCAGGTGAGTCAGGCAGCTGACAGCAACTGAAAATGCAGGACAGAAACCCGAGGAGTCACACACGCTCCACTTACACATGAAAAATTACAAAGGTATTTTGAGTGGAGGTTGCAGGAGGATGGCTGGTGAAGTCTGCGGCTGATCTAAGATTGATCCTGTCGTTTCTGAGGACTTGCCTCCATCAGGAGAGAGTGGACTGTGACTGCTGATGGAAGGAAGAGCTCAGACACACACAACAAGGGGGTGCAGAATTAATCCTCACCAGAAATGCAGAGAAAAGCAAGCCCTTGGCCCTGAGTGAGGCTGACAGTGCAGACATGACCGAAATCCAGAGCTCAGCCAGGCTCCACGTGACGCGGGAGCAGGGGCTGCAAGATTCGCAGCTTGGCTGCGGCTCAGAAACCACCTGAAGCCCTTCATTCATTTTGCAGTCACTGCTGCCACTTCAGGGACACTATTCCCTTTGGAGGCACGGGACAGAGATCCTGGAGCAGCTGCCAGAAGTAATATGTCAAGGAATAGACTGGAAAGCTGTTCAAGGAGGGCAAAGACCGGAGCCACTGAGCACAGCAGGGCAGAGGGAGCCAGGGAGTCTTACTCGGTGCCAAGAACACAGGCCAAGTCTTGTGGCATGGGAGAGACAGGATCTCAGAGGCAAGGCAGGGATGAGCTAATTAAGATGGGCCACTCCACACCACCTCCCTGCACGGAGAGTCTCACCCCAGCACCCCGCTGCCTGTGCGTGCCCATGCCAACAGGGAGATGCTGGGGAGGGGAGGGAAAGGCACATATGACCGTAGTCACAAGCAGATCCAGCTGACAAGCTGTAGGTTTCCTCTCCCCATGCCAGGGGAGCAGAGATGATGCTAACGGCAATTACTCCAAACGCTTGTCTCCATGCCAACAGTCATTAAAAAGTTACTTTTGAAAAGCTAATACAGTCTACTATCTCATATGCCCAAGCAATAGGAGGATGTTCTGCTATTGCTTTTCTGAGGACAGGACTCCGGTCTCCACACTGCCTTGTGGGGCAACACTCCAGCCCAGCCCTGTACGAGTAGGGGACGTCAGCGAACAAGAGAGATGATGTTAGGAGGGAAGGGAAACTGTGCTACAACTTGCAGAGGCTGAGGCAGGGCACCCAGAAAGGCATCCGACTGTTGTGGAAGAAAGGGAAGAGCTGTGCCCTGTGCACGAGGAATCTCTTCCCAGGCTGCAGTTTTGGCCAGCCCGGGTTGGTAGGGCACGCTGCATCCACACCACCCAGCTGTTTTGCATACCTCACACCGTCTCGGGGTGTTTCTGCTCAGCCCAGGGTGCCTGGCGAGGCCCTGAGAAGCCCTGGGAAGGTGGGAATGGCACAGGCTGGTGTCACAGTACCACAGCTCAGCTCTGTTCTCACGGGGTGAAGGGCTGCAGGGGTGCACAAGGGAGCAGACCAGCTTTTGTGCTAATAGTGAGGGCAAGGGGCATAGGTGGGTGCAAAGAGAACGCAGGGCCAAAACTACACCCAGGATTAAACTACAGAAAGGAATAAACACACAGATCTACATGCATACAGAGGTCTATGTGTGACATGCACACAAAGAAGAAAAAGAAAAAATGGGACAGAGGAGGGGAAAGGATGGAGGAGAGGTGACTGAGGGGAAGAGGGAGGGAATCCAGCCCTTGCAAGCACAACTGCGGTGGAAAATGTTGGACATTGCAAGCAAAGTGTTGAGAAGCAAGCTGGGCTCGGTGTTTCCAGCAGCAGCAGGAAAAGTGGCCATTCACTTGGGTCTACATCTTGTCTGACCTCTCAGACTCCCAATGCCAGCTCCAGAGCTGTAAGAGAGCATCACAGTGCTCACCAGCAGACTAGCAGCTGAGAACAAGATATCACAGGCACTGGCGGTGTGGGACGGGAACCCCCCAGAGAAACAATAACCACCTGGCAGGAATCACACGCTCCCTCCTCCTCATGCCTCCAACAGCCGCCTGACAAGAGGCTTTGCTCAGCTCATGCACAAGCTGCCACCATCAATTGCTCTGTAGAAGAAAATTTGCTACAGAAAAAAAAAAACCAAAACCAAACATCTGGGAGGGATGATTTGTAGTCTCCATCTTCGTGTAAAGAATAGGTTGAACAAACATCTCTCAGGCTTTGATGAAGTCATGGTGATGTTGCCTGAAGGAAAGCAGTGGACTAGATCTTGATATCCAGCTTGACCTTTCTGGCTTTCTAAGGCTGGATTAAGTCACAGGAAATCCACCTTCTCAGATGTGGAAAGCTTGAAACAACTCGGAATCACACACCTCCGAGACAATTTTCTCTTTCACATATTGCAAAAATTCTCCCAACTGTTTTGAAAGTCAGATTATTTTTTTTGAAGTGTAAGAACTTGTGAATAAATTATAGAGGAGTCTGATTCTATCAGTGCTTTCTGATTTTTTGTGTGCGTCTAGAAAAGGATCTTGACAGAAGAGAGAGAAAGGGAAGCACCTCCCGTCTACACGGCACTGGGGTTCACTTTAACCAAAGCAATGATTTCAATGCAGGAAAAGAGGCACACAGGCACTTATTTTTTAACTGATCCAGTGAAGTGCAATTTTGCTCAGGTCAGCTGTACCCTGCCTTACACTGAAATATCAAGATTAGTTTTAGAGAACACAGGCTGCACCCTGAGAAGACAATAAGCATAATAAAAAGGCAGCTGCGGGTGAAAGGCAAAGCAGCCCACTCCTTCACTTCACTGCCAGGAGAGGGCCCTTCCCCTGATACTCTAACCCAGTGGCTAAAATTTAAAATATATTGAGCCAACAAGCAGCCTCCAGTAGTTGTTTAATAATGACCACTTAAACCCCACGGTGCAGACAAAATACGTCTCTCCCTCCCCACGCACCATACAGCAACAAGACACACGCCTGCTGCAGCTCCTTCTCCCCAAGAGCTGGCAGCTCCGCTTCGCACGCAGCCCAACGTCCATTCCCAAACACACCTCCTGGGTGCACATCCTCCGGCTGCCGGGACAGCAGTATGGAAGGCGGGCAGCACAGCCCACCCTCCCAGGCCAGAACGTCCCCTGCAGTCACAGCGCTGTGTCCCTGGTCCATCACAAGCACTGGGGTGGGACCAAGCCGAAGGGGTGTTGGAGGTTTGCTGGCAAGGCTCTAGCTTGAAGTTATCACAGCCCAAATCTTCCTCAGTTGAGAGCAAAACCCATTCCTGGGGTCTGACTTCTTTGGTGGAAAGTTGTTCCCCCAGTCATGTGAACGACTCATTTCTAGGTTTTCTTTTTTTGTAACATTTACACTGGAATTTCTAATGGCTGTTGGTTTGCATCGTGCAAGTCCTGCCAACTGCCCGCAGCCTTTTCCTCCACCAAGCCAACACTTCTGCAACTACCCTTTGTTTGCATAATTTATTTAATGAGACGTCTGGAAGGCCCCTAGGGACTTTCAGCTGGCTCCTGCCCCCATCCAGACCACATCACTAGTAAGGTTGAGGGATTCAGCCTCAGACAGATGCCCGTTCGGCTGGAAGTTCAGCTGGCGCTCAAAAAACCATCACAGCTCATCTGCCCTGAAGGAAGAAGTAGACAAAGCTCAAGAGAAACCAGCTAGGTTGCTGCAGCTGATGTAGCCAGAGCTGGGGGGCTGCTGGCCACGCACCAGGGACAGCACAGACCTCCGAGTCTCACTGCTAGACCGACTCCCATCCCCCAAAGAGCCTGCAGCACTGCCTAGCCTGTGCCTGCTGTGGGCTCCTCCTGCCCTCCAGCCTTCCTCCACCTTCAGTTCACGGCACCCCCCGCCTGCCAGGCTCCCCTGTTCCATAGACTGGTGCCCTCCTGTCCCAAGCTTTTGTGCACCCACAACAGCCCCTTCCTCTCCCTTCTCCTGCTGAGTTTCACTGCAAAGGCACCCCTCCGGTACAAACTGTAGGGATACTTCTGTACAGGGGAAATCCTCACGGCTCCAGGGAGATCACTGGCCTCCCCTTCTGTCTGTCCCCATGGGCCATCTCCTGTTTCATCTGTGCATACCTAGTGGATGCGCGACCCCCATTCCAGCTGTCCAGGCTCCTTGGCAAGCTCAGAGCACAAGCACTGCACCGAATGCCAGTTTTGATTAAAAATCAGTGACATTTTCATACATGTACATTTATATGGAAATTTGCTAGTTTAATTTATAAAAGGGCATATTCAAAGAACATTTGCTGAAGGCTTTCTCTGAAACATCTTTTATGAGCACGATTTTGTTCTGTCAGGCCAAGGAGGCTGCAAGCACAAAGGTGAAAAACTGCTAATAATGTCTTATTTTGGAAGAATTGCTTCTTTGGTTATAATCATTTTTTATTTCTAAATTTTGCTCTCTTGAGTTTCTGTGAGATTTTACACTATTCAGAGTTTTAACTAGCAAAACTAGTATCATTATGTAAACCTTACTGCATCTCTGTGTAACCTTAACACTCAAAACACCAAATCCTGCCATATAAATGTGCTGAGCAACAAGCACGAGTCAGGAACCTGATCTTCTAATCAGAAGGGTCTACTCTCTAACAGGATCTGCCTTTGGCATCATCTCAATCAGAAAGGTGTTTTGTTACTTTATTGATAAAAAGAATATTCTCTTAACCTTGTAACTCAATCCTGAAAAGGGCTTCAGAGACATGCAATTCGGTATTAGTGATAAGCACAACAGAAACGCCCAGAAGGAAATTAACTATTGCTTAGATAGCACGCAATAAACATACAGGGCCGTGATGTCAATTATGATAAAAAGAGACAGCGAGCACTACATACTCACTGAACACTTTTCATCCTGGGCACTGAGTGGGTCAGTCTCTGTGAAACATGACTGTATCATTAAAGACGATGATAGCACACACACCCCAATTCTGCTACTCCAGAACTGGGCATTTGCCTTCACAGCCATTACATCAAAAGCATAAGTGGAGACCTGATTCATGCACAAGACGCATCATCCAGCTCTAGGCCAAGGACACTGTGCTCTGCTTAACAGGCCGTGCTATCTAACACATGCTGGCAGCCTCTTCCATCAAAAAGGAGGGGTAGCAGGCAAGGAAGGTGAGCTCAAATCCTCTTTTATAATTGGAATTGTCAGACACATTCAAGCTGCCAGACAGATCTAGGAATTATGATAAAGGTCAAGGAGGAACAAACCTGGGGTTTTGCTTTTCCCAGTGAAGGCTGGGACAAGATCAAAATGGCAAGAAGGGAGTGAGGAAGACAACGGAGCACCAGGGAAGAGGGGGATGTTCTAACAATCACACACATGGCTGCAGCCACGAGTCTCATGTTCCCTGCGAAGGAGGAACGTGCAGAGCAAGAGGAGGAACGCCAACTCCTATTTCATATTCTGCCTGTGAATTCTAACTTTACAGCAACATTCAGACCCGCATGATTATCAGCCTGAGATTTTTCTTCCTATCCCTTGTGCTGGGAGCAGAGGTGGAGAGCACATGGAAGAGTGACTCGTGCACAAATCAACGCAGCACTGTCACNGAGTCTGAGAAAAGAACAGAAGAAGCCGAGTAAAAACCGGGTACGCATATGCTTCCCCAGGAAGCAATGCAGTGTACTGCAATCAGAGATGGAACAATGAACCATAGCTCAGATGAACAGCTTGAACAGTTCAAAGTTCAGCTGCTGTGCAAATGTTATAATCTGCTCTTGTTGTCTGCAAAC
Source organism: Fregata magnificens (assembly GCA_013389945.1). NCBI lineage: Eukaryota > Metazoa > Chordata > Aves > Suliformes > Fregatidae > Fregata > Fregata magnificens. Next base: position 230,327 of record WAAD01003516.1, on the reverse strand, counting down.
CACCCAGCCCCAGTCAAAGTTCTGCTACGAACTAAGGGTGTTTTCAGTTGTATTCTTGAAAAAAGAATCCTCCTGCTCATCACTGCAGAGTCAGAAATGTTATGGGCACATACAAGGAAATACAGACTGTAACCCTTTTCTCCAGTTCTCAATCTGTCAAACATCATTCCCTTGCTTTGATTTCATATATTACAAGTGGCAGAGAGCTCGCTCTCTACAAATGAATCAATCTTAAGGCACAGGTGGACAGATTTGTTTTACTATTGACTGACCTATAGTTACAAATGCTGACAACAATTATCAGCACTTCTCGAGAAGTTATCTACTCATCTCATTAAATCTCAAACAGCATTCATGCCTTGACCTTCAACATCACCCTCTTCTTTAAGAAGACAACTAAATTTACCAAGTCACGTAGACTTGAAATTTTTCTAATCATTTAGTATTCAATTCCTGAAAAGGTGTTAAAGGGTTCACGGGTCCCACATCAGTATTTTAGTCTGCTCAGCAGAAATGTGAACAATTGGCTGTATTGTTAGGGCCTGGTAACAAAATGCCTTGAAAAAATGGGGGTCCTTCCACAGGTACCTCTGGAAATGCAAAGATTCTGGGTCTGGATGTGTTACAGACTTCTTCCCCCATCCAAGGAAAGCGACAAAGGAAGGGCTTCAAAAGCTTCCAGGCACCAGCACTGTGACTCCTGCTGAACAACGTGAGCTTGTGTCGGAGAGAAGATGCTGAGTGCTCCCAGGCAGCAGAGGTGGCCGATCATGGTTCCTGCGACTGGTGCACAGTGGAGGCAGAGGTGCTGATGAGGTCTTGAGGAAGGCTCTCTCGTGCTTCCTGCATCCGGCGCCGTGCCCTCTGGAAAGCCTCTACAACACAGCAGGTGACAACAAGCCAGAATGCATCAGACAGCCTGAGGGAAGGGGAGGGATGAGTCTGTCCAGTGAACATCATCCTTCCTGGAGCAGGAGTCTCACTTCCTGTTACTAAGTGCCACTACCAAAGCACCTGGTCCTTGCTGCTCTTGTCACTTATTTCTAGTACTCTCTTTGCTCTGTGCATAATGGAATCAGAAACAGCCTGTGCATCAGCGCCACAAGCTATGCTCAGTGCCAGACAAGACAGGGCAGCCCAGCCTAGGCTCTGCCCTCACAGAGTGGTTATCCCTCCCGCCTGCTGAGAGCTGATGCCTCCTGAAGTTTCCAGCTCAGATCAGAACATTTAACCTCTGCTACGGACTCAGAGAGCTTGGCGGGGATGGGGGGGAGGGGGGGGCGGCCAATTATCCCCACAGTAATGGATTCTCCTGAAATATCCTGCCCACTCTGTAAAAAGGGGACAAAAGTGAGCCAAAGGCTCACCAGGGAGAATGACACTGAAAGCCCTACCCAGAACGTTGTAGACGGAGCTCTGCTGGCTGAAGCCTCCAAGCCGGTCCAGTACACTCTGCATACGCTGCCTCAGGGCACTGGTTTCCAGAAAGGCTCTGCACAGAAGTACAGTAGGAGGTCAGGGCTGCCAAAACACAGCACACAAGATGGAGCTCGTACTCACTTTGCTGCACTTACTTAGACTGCTGCAGGCAGTAAAGCCGGAAGGTGACGCTCCCTGTTGTCTCTGTGCGAAAACCAAAGCGGCTCAGACGCTCTCCCTGCAAAGGCAGCACAAGTTAGAGTAACCACAGCCTGCAACCTGCTGCAGCAGGCTGACCGTAGTGAAAATGAGCGTGCCCCACCAGGAGTGCGCACTCCTGTGGACACAGAGTCTCTCCCTTCCCCGCTGCACACAGAAAGCAAGGTCAGAAAGAAGGGCAGACGGTTCCAGGCTGTGCTGAGGGCAGGACCTAAACACTAGCAAGCTGACAGTGCAGTGCTGGAAGAAGGTTTCAACAAATGCATCAGGGCTTGTTCCCACACAAAGCCGCTACTAAAATCAACTTGCTCATTACACCAGTGAGCACCTCTGCAGCTTTCTTAAGAACATGAAATTTCTGCCTGCCTCACACCCATCGGCTTCTTGCTTTGGGAAACTGTTTCAGGCACAGTACAGCCCAGATTCCTTACAAAAACACAAAAAGAAGTCTATTGCTGGTAACAAATGCTGACCTGACAGACACTTTTCAGACAGGGCCAGCACGGGCAGGGGTAAGTCAAGGCTTTGGCCCATGTTCACCCACTTCTCTAAGCTGCACACACCTCAGAAGGCAGAGAGCTCTACCTCAGCATTTGCCCGTTCCTCTGGTCATGATCACAAGTCTCACAGAGGAGACATTTCTTTAGTCAGAGGGACAGGACCACCAGCTCACGCTTGTTCAAATCTGATCCAGGCTGTCCACAGACATCTGAAGCTGAGAGCATGATCTACCATCTCCCATCAAGAGCAATGCCCTGCAGCTAAGCCCACCTTGAAGGTTGATGGTATCCTGACGTAGGTTATGTCCTCCAGCTCAGGAGATCCACCAATGAAAAATCTCCTCAGCTCAGCGACTGTCCCCAGCTCCACAGGGCGCCAGGTAGGGATGGTGAGCATGTGGAGACCTGACCCAGGACAACAGGACAGCTTAGCAGCTATGACCAACAACCTATTCAGAGTCACAGAGGACAGCATGGTAGATAGACACCTGCTGACTCAAACCACAGTAGGCTGAAAATGGAAACACTGCACAGTATCTCTGTAACATTTTCCCAATGAGTCAGCCCCATACAGTCGCACAGCCAGCGTGGAAAGTACCCCCTGCCCATGAGGAGCATTTCCTTACCACACATGGGTGTCAGAATAGTTGTGACGCTCAGATTCTTTGTGGGACAGAGACGGTTGCTGCTGTTGTAAAGACAGATATGCAGCATCACCCCAGAGTTTTATCACACAAGATTTTGTGATGGAACCACCAAAGGAGCAAGGACAGCAACACACGATGCGTCTCAACAGCAAGGCAGAATGGTGCAGGACACATCAAATCCTTCTTTGCTGCCCCACGGACCGCTAATTATCCCCTTCAGTAGGCAAAGGCAAAGCCTCCCCAGGACCAGCTGAATCCATTCCCAAAAGAACCACTCAACTCATTCTCCCAGACAACTAACATAATGCCCCAAGTATGTTTTACCTGGAGATGCCGGCAGCACCAAAGAACCATATCCTTCAACGCGATACCTCTGCCAGAAATCCAGGGACAGGACCTCAAAGTAAAGGACAGGCCACTGAGGGAGACTGTCTGCAAGGAAGGGGAGCAGATCACGGCTTTGTGAGGGAGACTATCACAGAGGAAAAAAAAAATGCTAAATGTCTGACTCCACTAGTAGGAAGTCCTTTCTGTACTTCTACAATGACTAACCTAGATGGGTGGTTATTTTCCCCTGTAAAAGCTGAACCCTCAGATTTGATGATGAAAACAGAATTATTGATGTTAAAAATTTGGGAAAATTCTTTGTTTTGAGAGCAAGTCCAAACTGGTTCCTCAATTATCTTTCAGCAGACAAGACAATCTTTTGTGAATGAACTGATGCCAGACAGGGAACCTTTTTATCCCTGACCTTTCCCACCATCATTGGGGGATTATTAATTTGGATTCTCCCACAGGTCTCCAAGCATTTCTTTTTTTCCACGGTGAAACAAACTCACCGTGTTTATTCTAGGCTGAAAATTCATTAGTGTTGGTTGAATACTCAAATCCAATGCGTACATTGGATTCAAGTGACAAGGCATGCCACAAAGCTGTCCCTAGCAATTGCAATCCAAAGAGCAACGGGGTTGGTGAGGAAGCAGCAGCAGCGTACTGAAGCAGCAGGAATAGGCAGCAGAGAAGCCCAGCTTAAAATAGAGCTGGAAGTTTCAAAGTGACATAAACTATACAAAGATTATACAAGTCACTGAGTGTGTCTACAAACGTAAGACTCAGCACAGAGTTTTAGTTGTGCATAAAAAAGCTGCCTGTTTCTTCTGCTGCGGAGTCCCAGGGCTCGACGCAGTACACGGGGATGGCAACACAGACCAGCACGCCGGGCATTTTGAGACAGACAAGCTAAGATCCAAGTAGTTTTGCAACTGGATAAAGCTGACTACAGCCTGGAAGCAGGGCAACATCAATGAATCCATACAAATGCTAATGCATTGCTGGGCAGGGCAAATACAGTATGTGTCCAGAGGTTGTGTGGTGACAGGTTGAACATTTGCTCAACAACCAACATTTCCCTTTGTTTAAATCTGCCCTTTCACCTTGGTGAGGGGCCAACAACATGCCAGACAGCATGATGCCTACACTGCGATCAAAAGATTTCAGAGTTTCACATTTCAGAGCAACAAGGAAACACACCTTCCGATTCATCTCCTTGGGTGAAAAACATCTCCAAAGTGAAGGGGTAGCAGAAGTATGCCACATTATCCTAGAAAAGGAACAGGACAGAGATCAGATTCCTGAACAAGACAATTCATCAACAGCATTGCAGGAGGCACAGAGAGCAGGGAGAAAAGAACTAATAGTGGAAAAGAGATAATGATGCCCAAAGAAGATCAATCACGTCACACTAACAAACACCTGACTGCATGATGGACCTGCATACACTCGCAACTGCCACGTTGATGGAACAGGCAGTTAAAAAGAATGAAAAAGGGGAAAGAGTAACACACCTCAAATGACAATTCAGCCAGCTGCGTAACTACTACACCACCACAATCTTTACAGGACCCAAGCAAAATACCTTAAACAATGGTATTACTGAAATGTTGCATGATAATTATTTTTGCAATGTGCAAACTAGCTCACATAAAAGACATTAAAAAGTTGATAAAACTCAAATTTTGTAAGAGAGGAGCTGAAGACAGTAATGGAACCAACTTCCCAGATAGGAGGAGGGGTTCATTTTGGGAAATCAATTTAGAGACTCTGTGCATTCCTGCCCCAGGCAAGCCAGAACAATGCTTCATTAACTCTGAGCATTTTCAGAACACAAAAATCAAAGCTCCAAAGGCAATCAATCAGCCAGAAGGAAAAAAAAAAAAAAAAATCCAGAAACTGCTTTGAAGCAGTTTTATTTGGTCTAGTTTTATTTGGACACAGTGGCACCCTGAAAAATGGCAAGTATAACTAGTATGAGGAGAATCCCAAACATGCTCTGCCCTTGAAAGGAGCTCTCAAGTCAGGACCTTTGCTGAATATATCTGTAGCTTGTTACACATGTTCCACTTCAGAGAATGCCTGTTCAAACTGCTCTGCAGGTCTGAAAGCATCCTTACCCAGCCCACTGTCTTGGTGGCACAGGTCTGTGTCACTCCTGATAGCTGCTGGAACGCGGGGCTCGACCACTCTGGGAGAAGAGGAGAACATGAGCACAGTGGTGAATGTTTTGGGTGAGAGGGAGGACTCACCAACCAGAGCAGCTCAAAGGAGAATGTCAGTCCCAGATGACTGGGATAACAACAGATAACATCACCCTCCCAGATGACTGGGATAACGACAGATAACATCACCTACCCTGAACTTCCCTAGGTGTGTCCCACCCCATCTTGTTCCAGGCAACGGCTGCTCCCCAGAACACCCTGAACTGTCAATGAAAAGCACTAACTCTGTCTTAAGAGAAAAGTAGAACCTTATCTAAATCTACCGAGTAGCTAAAGTGGTACCTCTTTGGACAAACATCAGGGTACAGCCAGAGTGTGGAGCCAGAGACATAGCTCCAGGGGAATTAAACATGCAACAGGATGTGCATGTGAGCGCTGGGAACCTTATTTATCAGTCAAAATGTAATATGTTAGTGTCAGCACAAAACATGAGAACATGACAGTGAGCACTGAAATCAAACAATGTCACTGCTGAGATGGAGAGGACAGGAAGGCTACTCTCCACAGTGTAAAGAATGAACTTGGGGTAGACTGCTGGACACCATCACCACTGGTTCAGAAGCCAATGGACCTCTGTGTGCCAGCCTGATTTTGAAGAGACGAGAGGGGAAGATGCTACTTTCTCCCAAACGTGAGTTTAGTTCAAACAACTGAGTTCTGCAATTTTAGCTCTGAAGACCTCTGACTAGATCCCAGCCCTGACATTAACTTACTGACTTTCAGCAGAGCTGAAAGACCAGCCAAAGCATGCTTCCTTCCTTAAACTGCTGTGATATGGCTGGAAACGTGAATACTTACGGTTAGGCAGCTCCAGGAAGAAATGAACATAGAGATTGTCATACTCATAGCCTTGAGCTGAAACTGAGAAGAAGAATGAACTTCAGCTGCTCGCTTCCACACAAACTCCTCCAACACTCACTGTAGACTTTTGGGAGAGCCAGCATCCATAACATCAGGGACAATCAGTTACTGCTGGAAGCCGGGAAAAGCCAGCGTCTTCAAAGTAACGGAATATGACCCTCAGACAAGATTCCTTCTCTAAACTAGCCCTGTCCCATATCACTAACCAGATGAGGGAGGTCACACATTTCATTGCTTTCTTTGCCATAATCTCTATTAACTTCCCAATCTGCTCTCCGTTTTTCAAACCTGTCTTCCTAGAACAGCTGCAGTATTTGTAACCTCCGATCTGTAAATGCCACTCAAGAGGTTAGTCTGCAAAAACGGGGGAGGAGAAGGAGGAAGTAAAGGATTCTAGGGAGAGAACCACTTACTCTAGTCCAGCCTGTGATCCAAGAATCCTTGGACCCTTCATAGCCTCAGCCATCCCAGCAGACCCAAATTTGCCGCTATAGTTACTGTTTATAATAAGGACTCACCTATTTCTCCATTCACAAAAAGCCGCAGTGTACCAGGAAGAGTCTGTAAGAACAAGAAGATAAACAAGATAAAGCGCTCAATGACCACTGGTGGAACCTCATATAATCCCTTCCTAACAGGGTCTCACATAGATATTTCACAGGCATTTGTACATGAATGATTCACTCTGCTGGCCAGGTAGAAGTCATGACTTCTCATATCACTTTCCAGAAGTGAACAGTCCCTCTGGAGAGAAGCTCTCTAGAGAGACCAGATTCCTAGACTGCAGCAGTTTACTATTCTGTAAATCTGTCTCCTACAGACTTCAAGATGGATATAAAATGTAGTGAGAAGTCACTTGCAGAAATCATAGTCCTACTTCTCCTGTAGTGTTCCTGCACTTGCCCAAGGTGGGGGGAGCAGGGGGAAGCACAGGACAAGCTGAGACACTCTATCGAAGTACAAGAAAGTACAACTTTCATGCTTTGGCAAACAAGATTTGAGCAAAGAAGATTGCAGTCTGGGTAATTCAGTAAGAAGGGAAACTGCATGTTTGGGGGTGGAAGGGGCTGTTTACTTGAACAAAGTGGCACGTAGATGCATTTGACATTCAAGAAGTTAACAGCAAGCACTATCCCAAAAAAATATAAACCCTCCCCTCTTCTTAAAGTATTATAGTCAAAGGCCTTGAGACAATGCATGCAGTCTCACAGAGACTGCAGCGTTCAGCATGCTCTCCTGCTGGTCTGACAGAAGCAGGATGGATCTCTGCAGGCCCCATATCTATTGCAACCTGTCCCTTTTGACCCAGTTTTCTGTTGGAAGCCACAAGGTAAAAGCTGCCAACACACTCACAGAATGAAAGAGTCTTTGGAGACTGTGGTACAAACGGCAGCCACGCTAACCAGGTCAACGGTCTCCAAAGGCAGCAGGGCTCCAGGTCCCTGCTAAGTGCCGCTGGTACTCACCGTTTCAAATTCTGAGCCTACAAGACCACTGAGGTATTCCTTGTGCCGACCGTACAGCTGAAAACACAGAACAAGCTGATTAGAGAAAGTGTCTTTTTGACTATGTATGTTTTTACTTATTGCAAAAATTGTAACAGATAGAACTTAAAACCAATTTAAATTGTTGACAGACTTAACACACAGGGTTTTATAAATTGTTATAGCAGATAGAGAGAATATAAGAATCTAACAGAACAAAGATGCATAACTGCTAACACTGCATGGAACTTCAGCTTCAGAGAAGACCTCGTCAAAGGCCAGTCTATGGGGAAAAAGAAGCTCTGAAGAATCAGATCTTAAATGACACGTTAAAAACACAGGCATAAACTATTCCAATGAAAATCAACAGATGGGAGATCAGCATAGCGAAATCATGATTTCCTTACTGACCACAAAAAGAATAAGAAAATGTACAAATGAAAAACTAGAACATTAAGTACCTTTCTAAACTGCCACGGCCAAAAAGGCAATTCAGAAAGATCAAGACATAAAATTAGGTCCAAATATCCTGGGACACGACGGGTAACAAGAAATCATTCAATAAGTACACAGGCAGCAACAGGAAGACCAAGGAAAGGGTTTGCCCACTGCTCAAAAGGGAAGGAAAACCATTGGCAGGTGACACTAGAAAGGCATGAATTCAGGTGGTTACTTGCATCAGTTCTCACTACATATATCACTGTAGTCAGAGGCCAACATACCTAAAGGCCTCTACCTAGAGTAAGGAATGAAGCGGTCAGGGAGTATTCGTTGGAGTTCTCAAATTGCTGGGCATGATGAGACTTGTTGCCAGGGACATTCATTTTGTCAACTTTAGATGTGTACACTAACAATTACTTCTACAGAAGGGTGTGAGCACCCTCTGTCAAATCAGGAGAACTAGTCAATATGATCAGTGGAGGCTGGCCCTTACGTCTCTGAACACACACTGCTCGCGTTCCTCCTCCTCTGGCTGCACTTGGACAGACGCATTCTCAATGGTGTATTTCCACACCTCTCGCTTCTCTCCGTCCAGCTCGATCCTGCAGAGCCCCAAAAGACATGAGCAAAACTCCCCCACTATGCAGAGAATAGGCATATGCAGCAACAGCAACAGCATCAACTGTGCCATCCTGACACAGCAGTCCCCCCTCCACCAGGCCTGTGCAGTAACACAAGAGCACTAACAGCCCTCTCCTCACTTCCAAGTGCCTGCAAGCATCAATGACTCGGGAGTCATCAATGAAGGGAGACTTGCTTGTGTCCAGCATATGCATAACCTGTACCCCTAGGGACTGGCACCAAAGCCCCACACATCACACATGCAGTGACACCAAGCACAAGGACACAATAATCTTGTCTTAGAATCTTGTCTCTGGAATAAAACTCAATATCCCTCAATTTAAGTGCTGATCCACTGTTTGAAGGGTGACCAGGAAACAGCCATTTTAGCCCTCTGTATCAGTCCCGTGAGAGGTACCACTCCTGTTCCACTCACCGGTAGGCTCCTTTGGTGCCCGTAAAGTCAGGTTTCACTGTGATCACCCCATTGCCATCCACCTTGACTGTGCAAAGAACATGTTCATACTCCCTGTGACCAAGCCTAATGGAAGACATCAAGAAACGCTGTCTAAATAGAGAACACGGACACTCTCTTGCTCTGGAACAGCAGAGCCAGTAAAGGCACATGGGGGTACAGAAGGGAACAAACACACCCATACTTTCCTACATTAGTTTAAGAAGCCTTTTGGAGAGATACACTCAGTTACCTCCCAACTGAGGAAAGAGGCAGAAAAAAATAGCAGCCCGAGTTACTGAGCTCTTGGAATTCTCTCCCCTTAACTAATGAAAGAAACAGGAGATTTGAGTAAGGAGGGAAGATGGGTTTCCTTCTGGGAAATTAAGATTTCTTCAGGATTTTACTTACTTCCCATAAGGTCCCAAGTCCCCCATGATGTACATGGTCTGGACAGGAGTATTAATCACATGATTGTTCTTTATAAATTCTTCTGAGGGTTCCCAGGTGATGATTTTCGACTTCAGAGAACTTGCTTCTCTGTCAACAACAGAACAGCACGAGTCACAGCTCACCTCAGCAGCCTGGCACAGGCAGCACTGAACCCCACCACAACGAGGAGTCAAATTGCCGGATTCCAAGTGCGACACATCTCAAGCCACCAACTTCCATGGACCAGGCTGCTCTGCAGCTGGGGCACCAGCACCAGGAAACCTGCATCAGCAAGCTGAGCCCCAGTTTGCACTCACATTGGCCTACGGTCTTGTCTTCTCCTCCTCACATTGGCCATCCTCTCTGCCAGATACGATGGCACCTCATGATCTGAGTCAGTTACCTTCTGGCAGTGCTGGAAGAGAGAAAGAGAGGGAACTAGCTTAATTATAACAGGACATCTTTCCCAAACACAGCTCCACTCTTGGAGAAGAGAACGTGTATGTACACAACCACACGCAAGGACAAACTGCTAAAAGACCGTAGATTTCATCTGCTGTTCTTGTGGCAAAGTACAGGTAAAGCCCACCCAAGAAGTTACCTACAGAGCAATGCTACAAAGCCAAGCCCCCCCAGGCTGCCCCTGACCATCATTCTGAAATGGGGAGATCTCATCCCAGGTCTGGGGCACCAGGTGAAGCTGCTTTGCAGAAGCAGCATGTTCTCCTGCATACACAGTATCTGGCTTCTTTCTGTATGGCCGAGAACTGACAAATGCTCCCTCTGCAGCAGGCCCGGCGGTTTTGACAGACACTGCTGTATAGGTTATGCACAACTAAGAGCTGGTACCTCCTCTAGGTTGGTGAATCGGTCATGATCGGTGTAGGTGAAGATGCGATAGTTCTTCCGACCTCCAGCCTTCTCCAGTTTCAGGATCTCCTCGTGGTACTGCCGGTCCAGGGGAGTCTGGCAGGCTGACTCATTTTGGTACAGATCCACCTCAAACTGAGAGCACCACGGGTAAAGCGCAAAAGCCGCCTCTCACCGGCATCGTCACGGCCACGACCGCTTTCCAGCTGCGATTCCCAAAGCCACCACAGAGAGAGACGGGATCCTTCGGGAATCCCAGCGAACGACCCGAGCTCCGGAGCGGCTCCGACACCGCTCAGGCTCCCACCGACGCCCAC
>WAAD01003516.1:206079-218218 GCA_013389945.1 Fregata magnificens | reverse complement strand
GGGTCCCTACGGCCTCCGTGTGAGGGGGGTCCCCGCATCCCTCCGTGTGAGGGTCCCCACGGCCTCCGTGTGAGGGGGGTCCCCGCATCCCTCCGTGTGAGGGGTGTCCCCCGCATCCCTCCGTGTGAGGGTCCCCACGGCCTCCGTGTGAGGGGTGTCCCCCGCATCCCTCCGTGTGAGGGGTGTCCCCCGCATCCCTCCGTGTGAGGGTCCCCACGGCCTCCGTGTGAGGGGGGTCCCCCGCATCCCTCCGTGTGAGGGGGGTCCCCGCATCCCTCCGTGTGAGGGTCCCCACGGCCTCTGTGAGGGTCCCCACGGCCTCTATGTGAGGGGGGGTCCCCGCATCCCTCCGTGTGAGGGGGGTCCCCCGCATCCCTCCGTGTGAGGGTCCCCACGGCCTCTGTGAGGATCCCCACAGCCTCTATGTGAGGGGGATCGCCCGCATCCCTGCATGTGAGGGGGGGTCCCCCGCATCCCTCCACGTGAGGGTCCCCACGGCTTCTGGGAGGGGGGGTCTCCCACGTCCCTCCACAGGAGGCCCCCCAGAGCAAAGCCCCACCATCCCAACAGCCCCGTGGCGATGCTGGGGGGAAGGGACGTGCGGCCGTGCCCCCACCACCCTGCGCACGGGGGTCCGGGCCAAAACCTGTGAGGAGCCAACTGTCAACCTGCCCCTTTCTCTAGTTTGTTCCCTACCCCTTTCCTAATCTTTACCGACATCTGACTGTTTGGCTGCCAGGAAAAGGACACCTTCCTGGAGACCACCACCACCCTCATGCCACGGTCTCGCTCCCGGGCGGCGAAGAGCCTGTCCCTCCGCGGGCGGGCCAGGGCTGCAGCCCCTGTCCCCCACACACCACACCTCAGCGGCCATTTTGCTGCCAGTCGTCGGGTGCCACCAGTTCTGCTGCATTCCCTGCTGTGCCTTGTCCGGTGAGGGGTCTTATGAAAACTTCCTGGAGATCCACATGCACCATATGATGCAACCTCTTTGCTCGAAGAGCTGTCCCTGGGAACCTGTATCCTTCCTCCTTGTGCACCATCTCCTCAGTCAGCATCTTAGTTTCTCTGGTCCCTTCCCTGGAGCCAGCCCCGGGATGGACTCCATCCGCCCCAGCAACCTGGTCGCCCCGTGGTCCTCTTTGGAGTCACTGCCCCCAAGGTCGGTGTGCCTGAGGGCTCTGCAACACAGTGCTGCCAGCTGGGACCCCCCTCCAGAGGGTGCCCCTGCACAGGGTGCTCCCCTCCAGCACCACTCCTGGGATGCTGGGCTGCTAATCGCTTCCCCACTGCTACTCTGGAATGTTTTGGTCGGGGCAAGTTTAAATACTGCAGGAGTACATATTCACTTAAGCGCACTGCAGTGCTGACGTTAAACTGGCACACTAACAGCCTGAAGTACAAAACCTGGTAGGATTTAGATCTTCGTCCTTCTCAGACCATTAGCTGCGATGGAAGTTCCTCGGCAGTCCGTGCAAGTATTGCCAGGCCCTCACATTTTCAGATCTGGAACACTGGCCGCCACAGATACTAGAGATTCCAAAATCAGAAAAAGCCATTTATTACAGAAAAGCAGAAAGCTGATACAATTGTACAAGAGTCACAATGAAATCTTTTTTTCCCCCCCCCGGGCAAATATGATATTATCATGTCCCTATTTATTCAGCTTTCTAAAATCTAATATCAGAGTAAGCAATAATAAGAACTACATTACAAGGCAAACATTGGCAAAGCTCTGGCAACAGTTGGCATCTGAGACAGAAAGAAAAGATGTAATTATGTGTGGTAGATTCTCAACAGGTTTTCGCACAATCAGAGTTTGAAGAGCCATACCGCTTGTGTCAAATTTGACACGACAGTAAGAATCAGGCTGTCAACATACACGCTATATTGCAACAGCTTGTTGACTTCAATAGTCCCAGTTAGAATGAGGAAATCTTGGTGACCCACTGCAGTTTCTAAACAGCTTGAGTGGGTACCAATGTGAGCAGCTACCAAAAGAGAGGAGCACAAGGGAGAAACATCAAGTGAGGGACCTTGACAGGCTGGAGAAATGGGCTGCCAGGAACATCATGAAGTTCAACAAGGAGAATTGCAAAGTTCTGCCCCTGGAAAGGAACAATCCGAGGCACCACTATATGCTAGGGGCTGACTGACTGGGAAGCAGCTCTGCAGAGAAGGCTGCTGAGGGTTCTGGTGGACACCAAGTTGAACCTGAGCTAGCAATGTGCTCTTGCAGCAAAAAAGACTACCGATGTCCTGGGCTGCATTAGGAGGAGTGTCGCCAGGAGATGGAGATGATCCTTCCCCTCTACTCAGTACTGGTGAGGTCACACCTGGAGCACTGTGTCTAGTTCTGGGCCTCCCAGTACAGGAGAGACATGGACATACTGGAGAGAGTTAAACAGAGGGCCACGAAGATGATGAAGGGACTTGAGCACCTCACATATAAGGAAAGGCGAGAGAGCTGGGACTGCTCAGCCTGGAGAAGAGAAGGCTCAGGGGGACCTCATCAACGTGTATCAATACCTGAAGGCAGGCTGCCAAGAGGATGGAGCCAGGCTGTTTCCAGTGGTGCCCAGTGCAGGACCAGAGGCAATGGACACAAACTGAAACACGGGAAGTTCCCTTTGAGCATCAGGAAACAGTTTTTTACTGCCTCGGTGACTGAGCCCTGGCAGAGGTTGCCCAGGGAAGTTGTGGAGTCTCCATCCATGGGAGATATTCAAAAGCCACCTGGCCATGGTCCTGGGCAGCCTAGGTGTCCCTGCTTGAGCAGGAGGTTGGACCAGATGACTTCTAGAGGTCCCCTCCCACCTCAACTGTTCTGTGATCCTGTGCTGCCTCCTTCTCCAGGAAGCACATTCCTGCTATCCCTCATGCCAGCACTAGCACTTGGGCAGCTGCATGACAAGGTGGAGCTTACCTGGCTGAAGATTAATTTGCCAAAAAACCCCAAGTTCCCAACCCTCTACACTGTTGCACGCCCGAGCCTGCTTACGAGAGGTTTGTGACTGTACTGCTGGGGACAGAACTGCCTCCATGGACAGAAACTTGCACTTAAGATGATTCAATGTGACCACAAAACCACAGCCCCATTCCCAGCAGAGGTCACCGCCACTCCCAAAGGCAGGTTGTGGCTCTATCTTTTTGGATAAGAAAAGAGATGATTCGGCTGAAAATTCACAAAAATCTCCCCACCATTGAAAAAAGGCAGAGTTTTGACCATTCGCACCACCAGCAGGGACGTAAACAAGGATGGCCCCTGTTGCGTTTCCTACCCGTGGTTCCACTCTGGTAGTGCTGAAACAAGTCAGAATATGCAATCAGCTTAAAGAGCAAAAGAATTGAAAGTACAAATCTCCAAACTGTTTTATGATTTATCCAAGTAGTTTGTAATTATTGACTTCCTTCTGTAATTGCCATTTTCAGCAATTTGTTCTCTCCAGGTGGTGTTGTCCTTTAATTAAAATCAATTTTATGACATCCTACAGGCCTACACACGATGAAATATATATGTCAAACTGCATAATTTTTTTTTTTTTTGCATAGACTACAGAAAGGGCATCAAAAAAATCTTAAGGCTGCCCCATAATATCACTGAACAAAAAATGATTGAAGCATTCTAGTGTCTATAGCACTAGGTAAGAGTAACTGTCATTTAAAGACGTGTGTCTTAAGAACGTCTTTTCTTTGTGATACAGCAAATGGAGTTTGGTGTTGGCTCTGGATACCAGGCAGAGCAAAAGATTGAGAGATATCTCCTCTTGTACAGGGACAGGGTGGATGCCAAACACAATCCTCCTTTCTAGGCCTGAGAAGCGTCGGATGCTGTCAAGAACAATGACATTTTCTAAAACATCCCCTGCTGGCCGCAAGACCAACCTCACCCTGCATTTCCTTATTTGTCTTTTTAGCTCAGGTTCCAATATCTGATGGAACATGTCGGCTGCATGCTGTGTACTGCACAGGATTGCAATATCTTTCATGGGATAGCCTTGCTGGATATAGTTGTTGCACTGCCTGGTCACATACTCTGCCATTTCTGACGTTTCCATATCTTTTTTTACTATGTAGTCACCTGACAAAGAATGGGCACATTCAGCCTGTTTAAACAACTCCTTCAGCACCTCATAGGGCATATGTGTTTTACGTTCTTGGAGGATTTCCTCCATTAGATGAAACATGACATTGTATATTTGCTTGGCATTACGGACCCCTTTGGTCAACCATTCCTGAGGATACAGTTCTGAAAACTTAAGACCACAACCATACGGGTGAGTGGACTGGAAGAAATCCAGGAAGACCCAGAGAATGCCATTTTTTTTCTTGACTAGCTCCCGGGCACATTGGTGCCAGTTTTCTTCAGGACGAAAATTCTGAGCTTCATCAACCACAATGTGTTTCACTTCTGAGAAGTTCCCATTTAAGAAGGCAACACGTGTCACAGACCGGCAGATCTCATTTCTAAAAAAAAAACCAAACCGAAACCCAACAAACCATATGGTAAATAAAAAGAAGATGTGACCAGACAAATCCGTATTGATTGCCTCCATTTCTCAGTGGGTTCTTCCTTGGAGGGCTATTGCTGCTTACTGTCTAAAAATGCAAAACTTCCTATCTCAGCTGCAGCATACTATATAATTTTCCCAGTGGGAACATTTATCCCAACGGATTGGCTGTGCAAAGGCATTGCTGCACAGCCCCCACCAAATGCCTTTGGCTCGACCCTAAGAGAGACTCAAGTCCACCCCTCCTACATGGGGACCCCATCGCAAGGCTCCCCAGGGGTGTCCCTCTGCCCTGCTCTCCCTGGTCCAGGGAAGGCAGCACGGTGCCTGAGCTTCCACAGGAAGGACAGGTTCCCTTTTCTCCCCCGGGGTGAGCAGGGGCTGGCGGCACTTCTTCCAGGCCATCTGCCTGCTGGCGCCAGGACCTGCTGCTTGGGCACTGCCGTGCCTGAGCTAGGCTGCGATTCCCTGATGCAAGGTGCCTTGTCCACCATGGTGGCCTGCTGACCTCTCCAAGCTGACACAAGTGGAAACGCAGTGAGAACAGGACTGGGGAACTGCTCGGCCTGAAATCCTCTACCAAAAGGTCATTCATTTCTGTTCTTCTCATCTAGATGGCCCAGGTCCAAGGGCCAGGTCCTAGCACAGCTGCACACAAGCTTGCACCGGGCCCAGCACAGACAGTGTTGAAGCAGCAACAGAGAAAGGCAGGTGGGTATTTTTGGTGTCAGCATCAGCCGTAATGGACTGTTAAACTACGGCCATCATCATCTTTTGAAGGTCTAACACAATCCAGCAATCACTGAACGTGGGATTCTCACAGCAGTCAGTGAACGCTGGATCTGGACCAGAGCTCAGCTCAATACTACTTTCAATACTAACACCTTTCTTGATATGATTATTGTGTGTTTGTGTCAGCCAAAGTTATGTATTTGGCAAAGAGATGTAAAATCTGCAGGGCTTGTGCTGTATGTACAGAGGATGGAATGAAAGAAGAAAGGGGAAATACACATTACTGCTTACCCCACAAACTCCTTCAAGGGTTGATTTTCACAAATGTAGAGTATCTCTTCTGCAGAACAGTGAAAAATGTTTCTTATTCTCTCAATGATCTTCAAAGCCACGATTGTTTTCCCTGTTCCAGGAAGACCAAGGACAAACTGCTCCTTGACTTTGTGCAGGTTCTTGGAGAGCAGCTCATACTGTTTGAGAGTGAGAAGGTTGAAAATCTCACAGCCAAGGTGGTCACTTAAGTAGGACTTAAAGCGCAGCACAACTATCACAAGTGCACGCAGGAACGCGGGGATGTCCCTTGAGGTGAGGATGTAATTCTCTGGGTACAAGCTGGCGTAACCACACGGGTTTTCTTGGTTTTCTGGCTGCGGAACGTCATCCTCCGCAACTTCCGTCTGGTTCTTTGTGCCATTCAGGTGCAGTATTTGGGGAATCACACACACTTTTGAAGCATATCCCCCATCATTGACTAGTTTCTTCTTTAATGCATAAGCAGTTTCTCTCGAGTTTTCAAACTCAGCAGAAGAGGCGTCCTTGAATACAGTATACAATACTGGATATGCATTTTCAGCTACTAAGAGCACATCACACACAACGTCCTGTTTTTTCCACAATCCAATGTCAACAGCCCAACTCCTTGAAAATATCAGCACCCCCTTGTTAAGTGGATGGATTTGTTTTTTCATTAAATCCTCTAATCCAGGATACTCTGAGAATAGGTCGGCGCAGAGGGTTTCTGGCTCCCATTTGATTTCATTAGAACCCACTAGAAAAAAGAAATCAAAAATTAGAAGAAAAAAATACAGCAAATAATTTACTCAACACACCAGTTACCGGAGGAATATATTATACCATGAGGTCATCAAAGTAAATGATTTAATGTGAGTGAAAAATTCAGCATTCCCATGATACCTGGTGGTAAATCTGTAAGAATTTTTAATATGAATAAAAGAGGTACAAACTCCATGCTTCAGGCATGCCTGACTTCTAAACGGAACCAGGAAACGTTTCTTCGGAAGGATCTGCCTTCTTTCTATCTGCCTTCTCATTATTTAGGTGTTCCTCTGAAGGATACGTTGCTGCCACAGTGAGAGGCCGGCGGTTGAACCTGATGGAGCAGCCCGCTTGCAGCATCTCCTACACTCCTGACTGGTAAAACACAATGCATATAGGAAAAGGCACCTAGGACGGTCATCTTGATGTATAGATACACATTCCTATTAAATATAGGGTAATACATAAAGACACCTTTCGTCCCAACGCTAAACTTGGTGCTCCTCCAAAATAATGAGTAACAGTGATTTAAAAAAATATTAACACAAATCCTCTCTTAAATTTACAGGTTAAAATTACAGCTATGCACATTCATAACACACAGACAAATCTCAGATGCAAGCATACATTTACACTGACTGCGTCACAGCCCTCCATTTAAAAAACACATTCTTGTCAAGAAACAGCAATTGCATATCCGGTACCAAAACACTATTAACCGATCAGTAAATCAATCATCTGAGAGTAATCCTGAAAACAGATGTGAAAAGATAGCAAAATTACAAAAATAATTAGAAAAATTAGCAATTAATACATACATCTATAGGTCAGAATTTGGGAAAAAAAAATCCATGGACTATGTTTAATGAGAAAGTATCTGTTTGCTACTGATTGGAGTGGTTCTGGTACTGGACAAGGACTTGGAATTCTGTGTCTCTCCCATGTGTCTCAGAGCTTGACCTCAAGCCACAGCCCTGCTCTGCAGGGACATTACAGGATTTACATTGCCCTTGGCTACTTCCGTTCCCTCATCTTTCAGGGCTAGGTATGTGGGAGTATTTGTTGCTCAGCAACCATTGCTGCTTTTATAGCTGAAGTGTTTCTGAAATAATCAAAGTCTTTACCTAATAAATACAAGGTTCTCCACCTCTGCGTGGTAGGGGCTGAGCTTTACTTTCCCTTGTGTGTCCCAGCCTGAAGTTCCCCCGTAGCAGTGAGCAGGGTGGCAGAATTAACCTACTGAGTGGGATAAATGTCTAAGCTGACCAGACATCTGACACCCAAATACCTGGTCCCTAGCCTAGCCCTGCAGACCAGCAATACAGCGTTGCTAGTACCAAGCCGTGGGGACTGTACTGAGTTTGCAAGGCCTCAGGTCGGAGGCTTGTCTGGTTGCTTTGTTTGAATTTTTATTGACTTGTTTGGACCTTTGTTTTCACTGGGTGTAAACTGTAATAGCCTTTTTTTTTTCCT
The DNA here is from genome assembly GCA_013389945.1 of Fregata magnificens. NCBI lineage: Eukaryota > Metazoa > Chordata > Aves > Suliformes > Fregatidae > Fregata > Fregata magnificens. Next base: position 210,446 of record WAAD01003516.1, on the reverse strand, counting down.
AATAACCAGGTGGCTGTGGATAACAACCATCGATTTATACAGACAGCAGCAACAAGCAGGTCTTCTTCACAGGGTGAGATCTTTCTGCCTATAACATGATGATGCAGAGTTCAGAAATACAGGTCTGGTAGGACAGCAGAGGTCTCAAGATGTGGGATACAGGATGCAGGGCTGAATTCAGGTGTGGGGTGGTAAGAGACAGAGTACAGGAGATCCCAAGGCCAGAAACAGCTCTCAGATGGTCAGGTAAAGAAATGCAGCCCCGGAGCTGAACAAAAGTGGTTTTAAGGGTAACAGAGAACAAGTATCTGACTTCTGTGAAACACGCCGTGCTTACTAAACCCCAACGGAACAGTGAACTTGCAGACCACTGAAGAAAGAACAAGGTGTAAAAGTGCATTAGCAAACGTGCAGCACGTAACCCCAAGTAGATCCTGGAGTAGGAAAAAGAAACTCAACATCAACTACGTTCTCCGATGAAAGAACCGGGGATGCTGATGACTCGCCCTAACAACCCCTGGCAGACCGGAGCCATCAACAGTAGGATCCTCAGTGGCAGCGGAAGGCCAAGCGTAACACCAGGAACAGGGGTGGATACCAGGAGATGTGCAGGTAACTATTATTATTATTATTATTACTTTTTTCACAGTGGCATTCATTTATTGTCTTTTTCTTTCTTTATCTGTAATAGTTAGATCTTGACTAGTAATAATTCCTTGATTAGACTACTTAGATTTCAGTTATGCTAGAAATAAATTATTCTCGCTCGCTCTCTCTTCTTCATTGATAAGAAGATTTTTGAGCATAACATGACAGTGCTCAAACCCCTGGGACACTAGGTATATTCTCAGCAATTGTGTGCATTAGGGATTATAGTTGGTGGCTTAAGTATGGGAGAAGAGATCGAAACACCTGAAAAATCAGGGCAATCAACATTCTTGGTGCAGTTGCATCTTTTAAACACCCTAACAGTTGTGTGCCTAAAATCTTATATTTATACCACATTATCTTCCTAGAAGTTCTGTCAAATACAATCTTAAATTCAAAAAAATATCCAGAATAAACAGCTTACCTGGGTAGAGGCATTCTTGGAGTTCAGACACACACTGAAGACCAGCTTTTGAATAAACTGGCCTGATAAGAGGAGGACCGTTTGACAAACTGAGCTCATTCTCAAATTTATCAGCCAGATTTGAAAGATCTTGGGGGAAGAAAAAAGTATGTTATATCCATCAAAATCCTTCCATATGAACTTTTAAAACTCAGCACTAGAGTAACTAAAATGATTAATTTAAAACCTCCCTTCGCAATCCCACTCAAGAAAATGCTGCCTGCATAGTCAAGAACGACAGTATTGCATCAAACCAGCAGGATCTTGATGTGTTGTAGAAGAGAGAGGGCTCAAAGCATAGATGGCTTTACAGTTCAAAGGCAAGATCTAGATGCCGTGTGGGATGAGTCTGTTGAGACCCCAGTGCACAGGTAAGAGATGCCTGACGTGCCAGTTCAGCACACCAGCACCCTACAGCAACCACCTACGCGTACCACGAGCCTCTTCAGTAGATGCGCATCTCCAAAAGGCCTTGCCACTTTGTTCCCCTCCTATCAACGTCACCCTCTCTGTCTTTTGTGTGACTGTGTCCTTTGAAGAGACCAGACATCGCAGCTGCAAGCGCAGACCAGGGCCACAGGAGAGGTTTCACACAAGGCCAGAGCCACCTGGCATGGCCGGGGCTCTGCCAGGACAGGAGGTCCCCTTCGGCTAGTATATTCCTTGCTCATGCGGTCACTGCCGTGGGCACGCACACTCAAGGAAAATTTGTGTTACGGGGAACCCATAGGAAAGGAGGGTTAGTTTCATCTTAAGACTGAAAAACTCTTATTCAAATCTGCGGTCAGAATAAACTCTCTAGGACCTGCCATACAGGTTGCATTGTGGGGTAATGGAACAAATGGACATAGATTTTTGAAGATTAGATTTTGAAGGGGAAGGATTTCACAACGGAGCGGGACAACATGCCTTAAAACAAGCAAAGCCTTGCACCCCTGCTCCTTCAAAACAGCCTTTAACAACCACCAAGCCACGCCGTGTATGCAAAGTGATGTTTCGGTAGACATCTGAAAGGCATGTGAGCCTCGGAAAAGAGGAGCGGTTTGCAACCTGCTGCATACTGCGCATTGCTTGCTGAGCTGCAGCCTTAAAGGACTTTTCTCAACCGCAAGCTGATCTCCGAAGAGACGACCGACCAGGTTTTGGTAGCTACCCTGGTGTTGTTGACTTCATTACAGATGTTCTTAGTATTTGACAAGGGGAAGGAGAAGAAAAGTTGCAGGTTTGACACCACTGTTACAGCTAAAATGATTACTTTACTTTAGTGCTGGCACACAACTTGTGCCAAGAAGCTGGATCTACACAGATCACACCAGGGCATGGAGATTAATCCTTGCTAGTGCATTGAGCGCTGGGGATTTCACTCTGTGGGGATCAGCACCAGTAAGGACTTTTTTGTTTTTCAAAATAAGACCCTTTTAGGCACTAAAAGGGGCCAGATTTCCACCAGGACATCACTCCCTCCTAAGCATCTTAACAGACAAAGCCAGCTTCAAAAGTTTTCTGCAACTCTCATTAAGAGTAATGGAAGCTCCTGGGCAATTTTGAATCTTTCCACTTCATTTAGGGGCATATTGGGATCCCTAGGAACGCTTATTCCAGTTGGGAGTGCTTCAGAAAGTCCTGCTGAACCAGTTCAGAGAGCAACGCTTCACAGAACGGTTTGCCGTTGGAGGCTAGTTACCGTACCGTTACCCCCGGTGCCTGTGACTGTGCCATGGGCCAAAGCACCTTTTCTAGGTTTGGTGAGAACACAGAACAAAAGAAGTTGGTCTTTCCTCCTGAAAGTTTACAAACCAAGGCAGAAATGAAGTTGGCACTAATATAAATGCAGATTTTACCCGGGTCCGCAGCTGTCATGAGCTCCGTCCATTTCCTGATGCTCAGTCTTTCAATCGTGTCACCCGTCACAATCCAGGATTCAGGGTTCTCATGGAAAACAGCACAGCAAAACGCTTCAACTCGCACAGCGCATACGTAGCCCTGCAAGCATTCTGTTTTGTCATAAACGCTCAGGATGTAAGTCTTAAACTGCACGCCAGCCTGCGAGCCGCAGAAGTGATGGACGGGCATCGAGCCCATGGTATCAGCTACTGTTTTTTCTAAAGCTTCTTTCTCCACTTTACTATGGCTTCCAATGACTTTGCCGCTGTCATTCACTCCAAAAAATATATAACCACCCTCAGTGTTTGCAAAGGCAGAGACATAATTTGGAAGGGTTTTTCTAATGTATTCCAAGATACTCTCTGTAGAGAAGTTCTTAAATTCAATATGTATTGTCTCTGTGAAATCCAGGACCTCCCCAACCATCAGTTTGTCTCTCTTTAAAAACCTGGCAGCGGCATCTTGGATGTCGCGCTCCTCGGTATTCAGAGGGGTCTCCTTTGCTCCCACATCAGAATTCAGCAGAGCTTTCTTAGCCCTCGGCCCGTTCTCATCACGGCACTTGGCACAGCTTTCCTTCTTCCTCAGAAAGTCAGCAGCATCACTTGAAGTCATAGGGAGAACCGAAGTGAAACACCGACAGGACAAACCAGTGCTCAAGCTACAGATACGCGGCTTCGCAGATGCACTTTTCTGCTCTGGACCCCCACAGCTCCATGTTTTAACAAAAAGCAGCAAGTGACTCCGCTGCTGCATCCATGTGAAGTATTCGCTGGTCTCGGTGCAGCCGATGCACGCCCTGAGGCTCTGCTCTATGTCCAGGCCAATGCCCTGCTCCTGAAAGCAGTAATTCTTGTCTTCACTCTGCATCCTCACTACTCCTCCTCCCGAATTCAGCAACGCACACACTGCTATAGAAAGCTCCCTTCGCTGCCTTTTCTGATTGCAAGAGGTCTTCTTTCTGGATCTCTCTCCTAAAACTATTTTCTCAATATCTACCACCGCATCGGGATAGTTCGTTTTCAAATTAATCAGCAGCTGCCCTTCTTGTCTGGCCATCCTGATCCTGCAATGATAAATTATTAAAAACACTTAACGATTACACACGGCAGCGAGACAAAGGAAACAGTAACGCCTTTGGCTTAGGCTTACACGCTAGATTTAATAAACTCGGAAGTGAAAATCATTGTTCGCAACGCGCGAGCAAACCAAAGCCAGACAAGCGCAGGCCCCCACGGAGGTCACGCGCATTAAGCGAATTTATTGGGCTCTTTTGCACGTTGGGCTCTAATGGTTTTCTTGACCCCACGTACAAACCGCGCCCCGGCTGTCTCGACCGGGCAGCAGCCGAGCGCTTACCGGGGCGCTTCCG
>WAAD01003516.1:130124-190203 GCA_013389945.1 Fregata magnificens | reverse complement strand
GGGGGCATAGGGGGGTCCCGGTGGCTCCAGGCTGAGGCACTTGCCAGGGAGGCCATACTGCAGCAGGGGCTTGTGTCGGAGCTGGGGGCTGAGGCTGCTGGGTGCCGTGGCGGGGGGCTCGGCGGGCAGGGGAGCCGAGGGGAGCTCGGGGCCCAGGAAGGCACTGTGGAGGCCGAGCTGGGAGGCACTGCCGGGCTGCGGGAGACACGGGGGGGTCAAGAGGGGTGGTTGGGGCACCAGCAGCCGTGGGCCGCAGGCTGGGGTCCCGCTCACCTGCAGGAGGGTGCTGGGTGGGAGCGGGGCCTCGGGGCTGGTGGGCAGCCCCCGCATGCCCATCAGGGACCCCCCACCACTGAACAGGGGCTCGGCCATGGGCACAAAGCAGGGCGGCTCCTGGTAGCCCGGTTGCATCTGCGATGGCGGTGGCCGGTGGCTAGTGAAGATATCTGCGGGGCCAAGTGGAGACAGAGTGACGGGCATGAGGGGACCTTCCCAGAGAGGGGGTGACAAGCCCCGGGGCACGCCGGCGGGAGCTGTACCCCGTTACTGGCACTGCCAGGAACTTGCCAGTCCCACCTTCACCTTGCAGGGCCAGGGCAGCTCCCGGCTCTGCCAGCGGATTTGGCACTCAGCTTGTGAAGCGCTGGAGTATGGAGGGAAAAGGCAGCCCACGTGCCTGGGGCCAGCCTTGCCACATGCATGGGGACAGGAAAACCCGCCCAGGGGTGCCACCCAAGGGTGGGGACCCCGTCCCCGTCCCCAACACCCAGCCGGGCGCCGCGTGTTCCAGTGCTGGGGCTGCTCCCAGGGGGGGTGCGTGGCTGTACCGCTCCTCCTGGGGCAGGGACCATGACACCCAGGCTGGAGGGTGGCCACAAGTGGGGGGCTCGGAGGAGTCGGTCACAGTGTCCCCGAGCTGCGGGGGACGGTCCCCTGGGGTTGCGGTGAGTGCTCATGTCCCCACGCCGGCGCTGCCGTGCGTGCAGCCTGCGGCTAACCACATCCCATGGCCTTCCCGAAGCCGAGCCCCGTGACCTTGCTGCGACTCCCTCTCTCTTCCTCTCCCCTTCCCACAACCCTGCTTCTTCTGCAAGCCCAGACGCCGGGCCACAAAGGGCTGGCCTGACACTTCGGGCAGCCGCCTCCCCTGTGAAACGAGCTCCCCGGGCACATCAGCCCCACGCAGGCCTCGGCTCCGTGCCGGTGCTGCCACTGCCTGTGCCAGTGCTGGCTCGGGCATTGCCACCAGGAGGGTTTTCCCTGTAGAGTTTGACTGTGGGGCAGGGATGAGGCTGCTGGATGCTTCCCTGTAGGATGGAGCAGGAGCGCTGGCTGGGTTTGCAGGCAGCTGACCGACAGCCCCTGGCACAGGCTCTGTGCCTGAGCAGCCGCCCTGGGACACAGGCGCTCGCATCCCCTCTGGGGAGCACCCAGCCATGCTCCCAACCCCTTGCCTGACATGAGCATCGCTGCCTCCAGGCCCCATGCTGCTGCCGGCAGAGCCCAGCCTAGCCCACATGCTGGCTCTGCCTGCCCAGCCTGCGCAGCCATGCCGCAGGCACCGGCAGGGCTACAAGGACTCTGTGCTCCCTCCAGGCTGTGGCACAGGCTCCGGTGGCTGGGGTGCCCTGGCTGGGACCCACAAAGGCCTGAGACCCTTTTGAATCTACACCAGAGGAGCAAACGTGCCAGCAGAGTGGGATGCCATGGGGCTGGGCACGGTGACGATTCCGGCAGTGCCATGTGCTGCCAGCCGAGGGTAACACCCGTGTGAGACGGGGGCAGTGCCACCGCTGAGCTGCCCCACTCAGCCCTCAGACTGCCCCTTCCCCCTAGCAAGAACACGGTGAATGCCTGGGAGCGTGGCAGTGTCACCCCTGCCCCTCCACGGGCCAGCACTCAGTCTGGGCCGCGGTGCTGCCAGGCAGGGTCTCAGCCTCCCCAGGGCGCAGCACCCAGCTCCACGCTGCCCCCAGCCCTCCGCCGTGCCCACGCCAGGCTGTCCCCTGCCACTGGCACTGAAGCTCTGCATGTATTTATAGGCATTTCTGGTGCCCAGCTCTGCAGATTCGATTCCTCTTGTGTCTCTCGCTGTGCTACAGGGATGGAAGGTGGCTGGCAGCCCCTGGGCGCCCTGTCCTCCCTTTCTCCTGCCCCTTTGCCACCCCACAGCTCTTGCCCATCCTCCTCTCTGCTGTCGCATCACCCTGACCTGCTCCCAGGCCACACAGCATGGCCAGGGTGTGTTGTTGCTCAAGGGAGAAGAGCCCATGCGGTCAGCACACCACAACTTTGGCATCCTGTTCAAACTTCGGGCTGCTCTCCAATGGGATCAGGGCTACAGAGCCCGTTCCCAAACCAAGGACCCTCCAGCATTGGCCCCAGGCTCCAAGAGAGCCCTGCAGTGTGGCGGGGCAATGCCACCCCGTGGGATGGCCAGCCCAGACCCCAGCTACCCAGTGCCCGCTGTGGGTCCTACCTGGAGCACAGTGCCAGCAGGGCACAGGGCTGGGCTGCTCCCTCGCCTCTGCCATCAGGACTTCTCCATCCACCCCACACTGCGCTCCAGCACCCGCTGCGGACACGAGGTGCTTCCTCATTTGGGGATTGGTTTGCACGCGCTGACTGACAGCCACCAGGCATGGTGACAGCCCTGTGACTGCGCGGGAGCTCTGCGCTGACCGTTGCAGCGCCCACCCTGCGTGCTTGCTCCGCGGTGCTCTGCACGAGGCTGCTGGGGGGATGATCCCTGCTCCCGGGCCACAAAAAGCCATCGCACACCCTGCTAGAAAAGTGGCCTTGGGGACATAATTGGGTTGGCTGGCACCCACAGCTCTGGCACCCAACACCCAGCATTCACCCCCCATCTCCTCTCCCCACTACCTCCCACGGCCCTGCCCCGTGGTCAGACAGCCCCATACGTGGTGTGTGCGCACCTCTCTGCTCCTACACCTCCGCCCCGTACGCCCTTACCGCCAGCGCACACCCGTGTCCCACCAACACGCACATCACTCACATGCAGCACTCGGCTGTCGTGGGACTGTGACCTCTCATCATCAGGGTGAGCTGCTCTGTGCAGCATCCCAAGAAATGCCACGTCTGGGACAAAACTGCCACCCATGAGTCTCTGAGCACCCCGCAGGGTGCTGCCCTGCCCCGGGGCGCACAAGCCTCTCTCCAGCTGTGTTCAGCAGCCCGTGCCTGGGCAGACAATGAGCTACTCCTGGGACACCCTCCCTGACCCCAGCTGAGCTTGGGACCCTCCCCAGCCCCAGCAGTCACCCCACACGGAGCCGCTGGGCATGGGCAGAACAGGAAGGGGTGCTTTCCTGCGATGTGGTGGCTTGCAGTAAGACCCATCCCATTCCCAGGCAGCACCCTGGAGCAAAACGCAGGCCTATTCCCCAGGAAGGAAAACTTGGCTGCTCACAGAAATATATTGGTTCAGATGGGCGCCGCTGTGCCCCCTGCCATCTCCTGCTGAGCACGAGGCCATGCCATGCCGGCAGCATGAACAGCAGCTGGGTCCGCAGAGAGGTGCTGGGGCTGCTGCTGTCACACCGTTGCGGTGAGGTGCTGCTTGAAAGGGGTTGGTGCAGCTTTCCAGCACTATGCAGGACCTCTTGGGGGAAGGGGCACTTGTCAAGTGTCAATTTGACCAATTTGGAGCTGTCCCACCTCCCAGTGACTGATGCCCACATGGGGCACCTGGGGACAGGAGGCAAAGGGCCAGCAGTGGGGACAGACCTGCTTCCCAGCAGAGCTCATCCTGATGGGACCTCTGGAGAGAACGAGCCAAGGAGGGCTGGCAAGAGCCTTCCCATCCCGTCCACCCCTAGGGCATCCCGCCGCCTGCTCTGGCACATTAGAGTGCCCCAGCCTGCTCCCCGCCAGCATCTGGTCTTGCATCACCCCGCAGCTGTATGGTGCAAGCACCCTTGTTTCCTCCCGCCGAAGGAAGTGGAGACCAGCCATGGAGCTCGCAGGGTGCTCACAGATGCGCAGAGTGGTCTAGAGATGCTGGTGCTGCCCGAGGCCACCAGCTACCTGGGAGGGCTGCAGCCACCAACCCAGACCGGCTCCCACCCTGCAAAGTGTGCCCAGGCTGCCGGCTCCGGCACATTCGAGGGCAGAGCTGGTCCCCGGTGCAGCGTGCACGAGCAGTGCCTTGCCCTGGCGTATGGGGACACTGCACTGCACAGCTGGGACCAGGACATGTCCTAGCTGACTCCATGGCACTCACGGACACTCATGGCTCAGAGCCTGCACGGCAGCGCTGGTGGCAGCCCCACGGGAGGAGGGGGTGGCACTCCCAGCACTCCTGGCATTTCCCTCGGCAGCCCCCTTGCCCCAGCTGGACACCCAGCTGCCAGGTTTGTCTCTGGGCCAGCCTGGCAGGGACAGTGACTTGTCCCCAGGGGACGTAGCACAGCCCAGCTCAGAGCCAGCCCCCCGGGCCACTCAACCTGGGGCTGGCTGGGGTGTGGGGTGAGGAGGGGGACACAGCAGCACAGAACCTTCTCTCTAGAGGTTTCCTCTTTCTTGTGGGGGACAATTGTCCTTCCTCTGTCTGCAGCCAAAACGAGGTGGTTTGGCACTCCTGGAAACACTCTCTGTTTGTAGAAATTCCCTCCCAGAGCTCCTGGCCAGGCACTTCCCGACCTGTCGTGGCTCTGCCCTGGGTGCAGGCAGGCATGCCAAGCCCCTGCCCCGCAGCCTGCCGCAGCACCCTGGCCCATGCATGCTGCTTTTTCCAGGCCAGTGGATATCAGGTGCTTTCTGGCTGCCCCAGCAGCTCCTGCTGCGGCCTGGCCAACCCTCTGACCCCCCCCATTTTGGGCTGCCATGAGGTGCAGAGCATGCTGGGCTGTGTGGGATGTGGGCATCTGGGCAGGCTCTTACCTGAGATCTCCATATCATCCAGGCTGGGCTGCAGGGGTGCCAAGTCCGGCTGTATCATGTCAGCATTCCCAACATACGCTGGAAGAGGGCAGAGCTGCAACATCGGGGCCCAGCCACTGCACCCCCAAGACCCCCCTTCAGGGCTTCTCCCACCACTGCCCTCACACCTGCCTGGCTGCCACCCCTCCGTGGCACCCCAGAGTCACCCTGCATCGCTGCACCCTGCCCTGCAGCCGTGCACAGGCAGGGAGGTGGGTGCCCACCCTGTGGAGACCCAGGGCCATCCCTTCCCCACCACCCTGCCCACCACCATCTCTGGGACCTCATCCAGCACCCAAGAACCCCAGGAAAAGGCTGATCCTTGGCACAGGACCTGCCTGGTGCTGCAGGAGCTCCAGGGACCTGGCCAGGCAGGGACAGCAAAGAGTGGCCATGGAAGGCAGGACCTGCCCGCTGCTTACCCAGGGTTGGCAGCCCTGCCCTGGGGTCTGGTGCAAGGTCCTTCATGGGGCTAGTGCTCCCTGGGTAGCTCAGGCCATCCCACCTGGGACAGCCCGGGCTGGTCTGTAGGGAGCCACCAAAGGAGGGGATGCTCCCACCCTGCCCAAACAGAGTGAGAGCTTCGTTTGGGCAGGGCAGGAGCATCCCCTCCTCCTGCCCCAGCAGAAGGGATGCCAGGGGATCCTATCTGCCCAAAGGACACAGGCGGCAGCTCTCAGGGGCTAAGTCAAGAGGCAGCAAGGTGCTACAGTGCATGCTGCCCGCCTGGACCTCCTCCTCCACATCCTGCTAGAGCATGGTCTGGGGCACCTACCCTCCTTGGGGAGTGCCTGGTGGGCACTGGGTGTCTGTGTCATGGTGAAGAGGGTGTCAGAGATGTCTGAGAGGAAGGTGTCCAAGTCGAAGTGCTGCCTCCCCCCCGGCTCCTCTTCCTCATCCCCAAGCAGCATGGGCACCACGTTGCAGAAGAGCTGGTTGCACCATTTCTCCATTGGCCTCCAGACATCTTCATCCTGCATGAGATGGAACAAAGAAGCCAGGTGGGCACCTCTCCTGGGTAGGGTAGGGTAGGGTCCATGCCTGGCTCCCCAGCTGCTCTCCCTGGCAGCTCCCATGCTCCCCACAGCATTTATCACTCCAAAGCTTCACACCTGGCACGTTTGTGCTTCCAGAAGGGTGAATCCGGCATCCCAAGTGCTTGGCATCCCATCCCATTGGGCTCGTCATGCCCTGGGACTTTCATCTGCCCTTCTCCCAAGCTGCCCAGCTCAGGGGTCTGCATTGCACCCCTCTTCCCCCCACTCCCCACCCTTCCCGAGCAGACTCACCCGCTTTGGGCTGGAGAGCTCTCCCTCCCGGGTGGACTTTCGGAACTGGAAGAAGACAGCCTGTGTCACCCCCCAGCCAAGGTGGGCACGGCATGGGGCAGAGCCAGGGGCAGGGCAGAGGGGGGCAGCGCTCAGGAGGGCAGTCCCTGGGGGGCTGAGCGTGGCTGTCATGAGTCCATATCTGCCTTTACAGGGTCTGGGCAGTGGTGGGACTGGCAGTGTGTGGCGGTGTGAGGCTGCCAGCACCCTGCCTGCCCGTGGCGCCCCTGGCCTTTACCGGTCCCAAGCGAGCGGCTGGGGAGGAGGCTGGACCACGCTCCACCCCGCATGGTGGGCAGCCAAGATCGTGGTGCCAGCATGCCTGAGAGCGGGCACCCGGAGTGACGCGGAGCCACCCGGCCTGCCTGGCGGCACGTGCTGCCGGGGTGAGACGTGGCTGCCAGCGGCATGCCAGCAAATCCCAGCCCAGCCGGAGCGCCATGGGTGAGCCATGGCCCTGCTTGACCGACCCCAACACATGTGCACTGCCAAACCCAGCCCCGGATCGTGCACCAGGCAGGGCACAGTCAGCCCAGGCTGGGCTGCCGGAGCACACCGCAGCACCACGGGCAGCTGGGGATAGGGTCCCGGCTGAGCTCCCCTCCATCGGCACCACGGGGGCAGCCAGCATCCCCCTCCCACACTGGCAAGAGCCTGCCATGTCCTGCTCCCGGTCAGCCACAGCTCCACGTTGGGCACACCGACATCCCATCCCACCACCAGCACCACCATGGGACGGGGAACAGCACAGGCAGAGCCACTCACCCGCTTCTTGTAGTAGATCCTCCACTTGTGGTACTCCCTCATCACCACCTCGATGCGGCGTTTCCAGTAGTTGCCCTCCAGCACGACAGCCTGGGGGGGCAGGACAGGGGGTCATGGCTGAGCCCCCCAGCCCCAGCACCCCGCAGCCAGGGCTGGTTTCCTTGTGCCATGTCAGAAACACCTTTCCCAGCAAATCTGTGAAATACAACGAGCTCTGCCCCCTGCGTGTCCCCAGCTCCCACCTGTGCCACCCAGACCTGCTCCTGGCCCAGAGAGCTGCAAGGGACCATGCCCTACCTCTGGTTTTCGGTGCTCATCAGCCTCCGACCCCTCCAGTGGGGTGATGAAGCCACACACAGGGTTCTTCCTCCGCTCCACATCTGCACAGGGGAAAACACAGCTGGCTTTACCCGTGGCTCCATCCCTGGGCGGGGGAGGGTGCCCGCGCACCCATACATGGCTGCCCAGGTACCAGCCCCATCCCACTCGGCATTGCCCAGCACTCAGCAGTCGGAGCGGGGTCTGGCCCCGTACTCACACTGGATGTACCACGCTCTCCAGATAGCGTTGTTGAGGCGGATTTTATCCCGGCAAAGCAGCCGCAGGCCCTTGAAATTCTTCCACTTTGGAGACACCAGCTTCCCACTAAAAACACCAAGCAAAGGAGAGGCTGAGGGGCACCATCCCAGAGCCCTCCCAGTTCAGGGTCTCCCGAGGGGCCTGTGCCTGGAGAGGTGCCCCGGGGCCACCAACCTGGTGGCAAGTCTGGAGCAGGCACAGCCGTGTGGCTCCGCTGCAGGCTGCTTGCCTGGCAGCCATGGGAGCACCTGCGGGAGCACCCATGGGAACACCCTGAGCTCCTGCTCACCCTGAGAGCAGCAAAGACCTAAACCGGGAGCTTCACAGACCTGCATGAGTCTTCTTGAGCCCCTGGGATTAAAGCACAGCACATGGAGGAATTGATTCACTGAGGCTCGAACCCTGGGACCCCACTGCCACCGACCCAGACAGCTGAATCCCGGCCCCGGGGTACGGGAAGGGAAGTCTCCCACCCGGGCGAGACGCCTGGGGACACGTGTTGCTGTGGCTCTTGCTGCATCGCAGCATTTGGGTAGCTATTTCTGACCCTCCTTTTAATGCCAGGCAAGGCTTGGAAATGCTGCCTTCAGCTGGGGGCAGGCGCAGGCAGCGGGGCGGGCAGGGGCAGCCATCTGCGTGGGTCTGGGGAAGGCAGGACAGCAAGCAGGAGGACATTAGGGACATTAAGGGATGCTTGCCTGTGCCCCAAGAGGGGCAGAGAGTGGGACCAGACCTGCCCGCAGCCCAGCACTGTCCTGGGCTCCTCTCCGCACCCATCCCTGCAAACCTGCGCCCCTCGCCCCGGCCCCCAGCCTGAGCTGGGCTCCCTCCTTCCTGTTTCCCAGCTCCCGGAGGCAGTCATGTTTGTTCTGCAGCTCGCTGTGGTGGCAGTGATGTCCCTAATGGGGCCTGCAGTGCGGGCAGCCTCATTTCACTAATTGTCTTGTTTCCTTCCAGCCGAGGGACACGACCCTCTTGTGTGCACCTGCCGGCGGGGGTCCTGAGGGTCCTGCTGCCTCAGGAGCTCTGCGGGGGAGGCTGGCGTCTCTCTGCCTTACTTTGGGATCCTTTTCACCTCTCCTTGCGAGCACGGTGGCTGCCCCGGCTCTCCCACCCACCAGGGCACAGCCTCAGGGCCATGATCGCTGCACGGAGGGGCCCTTGGAGAGCAGGCTGGGGGCTGCACAGCATCCCTCCCCGGGAAACCCACATCCCTCCCTAGCCAAGAATTAAAGTTCTTGGTGCTGCTCTGAGTCCCACTTATCCTCAGCACATGCAGGGACGAAGAAAGGTGGGCTGGGTGTAGGGATGCCATATCCCCCAGTTGCCAGCACCTCCTCAGGTGCACCCCAAGAGGCCATCGGGCCATGTCCCTGGGGAGGTGCTGGGGATGAGAGCAGTGCCCAGCTAATGCTTTAAGAAGCTGCACACTTGGTCATTCAAGCTTGTCTAACCTTCAAGCACCCTTGAACAAAGACTCTGGCCAATTCTGCATTAACCTGCCTTGAAATCTGCCTCCCGCTGCATGGCACGGCACGACACGGCATGGCACGGCAAGTGGGGCTCCCTCCCTCAGCAGCTGTGCCAGCTTGGCTTGGAGCTCGGCTCGGAGCTCCGTGCAGCCCAGCAGGCAGGTGGCTTGTTGCAGACAGGGTGTTGTCCTCGACGTTAGAGCCAGGCAGCCCGAACGGGCAGCAGTGCAGGCAGGAAGACCCTTGTGGTAGTCCTGCGTGGCTCTGGGGCCGGAGGGAGGATGCCAGGGCGGAGGGGAGAGGAGAGCGCTGCTGTCCCATCTCACTGTGGGGGACAAGGACTGGGGACCCCTCCGGCTCCAGAGCCTGATGCAGGGACATGTCTGGGAGGAGGTGCTCCCACCCACAGGCATGGACAGGGACAGTCTCCCCAGGGAGATCCAGCCTGACCCACGGCCCCAGGGGCCGGCGAAGGACCCATGTCCCCGTGCCTCCAGCCTGCAGAGAGTTAAGGACTTGGCTACGCGCTGGCCACTCCGCTATCACCAGGATTTTGAACTTTCCCCAGTGGCACAATGCAAACAGCACGGTGGTGCCAAGCAGAGGAGCCAATGGAAGGGACGGGTTTCCCAGGCACGCAGCCAGATCCTGCCGGTCAAGGCTACCCGGCCACGCTCCTCACCAGTGCCGCCCACCCCAACAGCCAGCTTAAAGGAGCAGCCTAAGCCTGCGGACTGCAGCCCTACGGCCGCAGACGGGCACCTCAGCCATGTGCGAGGCTGGTGGGGCTGTGGCCATGGAGCTGCCGTGGACCTGGAGGCAGAGGGAAGATGCCTTTGGGCTTCGCCACTAACTGCCTTTTTTCCCTGTTAACAATCCTTTCAGTTTTGGGGCTTATCAGGTTGATCTTTGCTCCCTGGTTTGCCTTGAAAATAGCCCCACCCTTCCCTGAAATTATCTCACCGGGGAGATGGATGTAAACCCCATGCTGAGCTGCAAGAAAGATTTGGGATGCCCCAAACAGGCTGGGGGTCCCGCTGCCCCACGCTGCTGGAGAAATGGGGACACAGACCCCACTACAGGCTAAGGGGTCTCTGTGCAATGGGGTGAGGTGGGAGCAGGGCTCAGCCTGGGACCAAACCCGGCGTGGGTCAGCGCTGACTCTGTTTCAGCCAGTCAAACCTTGTTTGTTCCGTGATTCATTTAGCCCGTCCAGAAGTTTAAGGTGTTGCAGCCCCTCCTTTCATGGCAAAATGAGTATTTTGCTCTCCATCAACAGCAAGAGGAGGGGGGAGGAGCGATCTGGTGAGATGCAGGGCTGCACGAAGAGAAATGGGCAGCAGCAGGAGGGGGACAGCTAGGCTGAGGGTCTCGGGCAGGTACAAGCCTGCTCGGCCTTCCCAAGTGCAGCAGGAGCAGGATCCCCCGTGGGGCCGTCAGAGCCCCCCTTGCTCCCTGGGCTGCCAGGACACAGCTTGGCCCTAGACTGGCTGACAGAGGACAACCTTTCCTGGAAGTTCTAAAAGCTCACATTGGATTTCTCACAAATTTTGCTACCAAAGTCATGTTTTTTCTTGAATTTTTATGTTTTAAAATCCAGAGTCTGGGAAAGAAAGTTAAAAATCTAACCACAGTTTTCCTGAAGAGCGTCCCCAGGCAAAAACCGACTGTGTTCAAATCCGAGTTCAAATCTCTACTATCTGACTGAGCTTTTTTCTTTATCGCGTTGCGCTGATGAAAAGGCTGCTGCGCCAGCTCGGCTGCTCGCCGCACCGCCTCCGGAGGGAGCGAGCTCTGCCCCGGTGGGTGCTGCAGCTGGCACGGGTGCATCCGGGGTAATTCGAGGGCAGTGTTGTAACAAAGGTGTTAATAGGCTGTACTGGGGATTAGACTTGGGAAATGACAGAGAAAAGGTGTGCAGCTCCCTGCCGCTAATGACAGCACAACCACACTGCAGCGTGGATGAGTTTAGCCCGAGCACGAGCCTTTGCCCCTCGCCAGACCCGCTGTTGCCCGTCGTGTGGATAATTCATAGCAGAAGCTGCCCAACCCGCCGCAAAGCCCCGAAGGGACCTGCCGAGCTGGGGCTGCCATCGGCACCGAGCTCTGCTCCCCTGGCCAGAGCGCCCTGCTTTCTTCCAGCCAGGCCATAGGCAGCGCCCGGACAGTCTTAGGTCTGGATGAGAGCGAAGCCTCATCAAGTGGTGGGGATGGACCCAGCAATCGCAGGTTGTGGCCACATCGGTGTGAGCCGCCTCCAGCGGGTCTGAGCTAGTGCACAGGGCTGCAGGCAAGTGCTGGTGAACTGCAGTGAACTGAGGTGAGCGATTTGCCAGGAGGGCAAAGGAAAGTGCAGGCTAATCCTGAGAGAAGGAAGTGGGGAGAGGGCAGCTCAGCACGTGCGTCACTCTGCCTGGGTGCTTGCTGCCCCTATGCATGAGTGTTTAAGGCACTGTGAATTAGAGAATCAATTAGAGTATGGCAAAGCTATAGCAGCAATTTCACTTCTTCTAGGAAAGCCTCAGAGGCTGCTATCAGCTTGCCAGGAGGCTGAATTAGTAACAAATCGGCATGCAAGGGTGTAATCGAAGCCTACCTTGTTTTAAATCACAAGAGAGGCAGAGTTAATACTCCACGTCACTTACCAGTCTGATGTCCCTACCTGCTAAATCTCCCCTCTTGGTATTTGCAGGGGAGAAGAGGAGGTTAATCTACATCACACTCTGGGAACAGCTACAGGAGGCTTCTTCTGAAGCACAAGATAGACGCGTGCAAGATAAGACCACGGGTGTCTGCAGTTTGCAGTTACCATTGCACCCAGTTTTTCTCCCTTCAGGAGGACAGTTCCCCAGGTCAGTCACCCAGTGATTCCCTGCAATGGGTGACAGGAAGGTGTGTGAGCCCAGGAGACCAGCTCTGCAAGGCGGGACACCGGGGAGTGACACTGCGGTGATGGGAAGAAAGCTTGCTCAGGTGGGGAGATCATGCTAAGGCGATAGCATGAACTGAAGGAGCTCGGGTCCACGTGCTCAGCTTTTTGGGCAAACCTGGGGAGGCCACGTGCGCTGCAGGGACGTCCCCCCATGGGAGAGACAGCAGCCTAAGGAAGGGATTCAAGAAAGGCAGCAGGTTGCAGGAGAAGAAAGAGTGGAAGAGAATCATTAAGTCTTTGGCAGGAATGCTGCTGGAAGGAGAGTGGTGTCCTGGAAAATGGGTACAAAGGGCCTGGGAACTGCTTCATCCCAACCTTCAGCACCAGGAGGAAGACCTTGGTGGGGGGAGTTGCCTCTCTTTGAGGGATGTGAAGAAACAAGTTCCTGCTAGAAGCGAGTCTTGATGTGGAGAGAGAGTTTCTTTCCCAGTGAGGGGGTGATGCACAGTCCAGCCCATGGGGGGATAAAATGGCAGATCCTCGGGGCGATTGCTCAAGCTGAGACAGGCCTGCCATAAACATCTGTGAAGTGCCGCGGAGGAATGCTGGAGAGGGGAGGAATTACAGCTACCTAAATGACTGTTCAGCTACAGCCTTTGAAAAACAAGTGTTTAGAGAGAATTTAGTGTATTTGCCTTTGAAATGGTGTGAGCCAGACCTCGGACAGCAAGGAATAGGTGGCTGAAACAGTCACAGCTCAGGCAGCAAGTCAAGAGAAGTGATAGTTCCCCTCAACTGGTAAGGCCAAGTCTGCGGATTGGTCCCCCCGATAAAAGAGGGAGGTTCACAAAGTGGAGTGATTCTGGAGGAGGATGTTAAGATGGTTGCGGAGTAATGTACATGGCAGAAGAGGAGGGTGAATGATGGGTTTGTTCAGTCTGAAGAAGAGAAGGTGAAGAGAGAATCTACTTACTGTCTTCAACTACCCAAAGGAGGCTATAGAGGAGGTGGAGCCAGACACTTCTCAGGCATGCACCAAGAGAGGACAAGAGGCAATGGACATAAGCTGAAACGAGGGAAACTCCAATTAGAGCCATGGACAGCACTCCTCCCTGTGAGAGTGGTGCAGCCCTGGGACAGGGCGGACAGGTGGCGGGCTCACCATCCTTGGTCTCCATCCATCAGAGTGATGGCCCTCAGCAACCCCGTCTGGCTTTGGAGTTAGCCCTGTCCTGCCCAGGGGCTGGGCTGTGAACTGCAGAGGTGCCTCCCAGCTGATGCCTTTCTGTGGTTTCTGCTTTGTTAGGGAGTTAGTCTACAACATAACTGTGGATGCACGCCTGACGACTGGAGGACATTTTGCTGGCCACTCCAGCTGAGGCTGTGCTGCACCAACACCCCTTCTGAGGAACCCGGCTGGGAGGGAAGGTGTGAAATGGCAGATGATGCAGAAAAGTATCAAATCAGATAAGATCAAAAGTAGAGGTGTGCCAAGTATCGTTAAACTCAGTTTTCCCCCTCTGATACCTTCCTCCAACTACTGCTTACAAGTCTGTCAAAAACGTATTAGCAAAGCTGCTATAGGTTTCCAAAGGGAGAAGAGAAATGCTTGACGAGCAGCAGGTCAGCTCTAGAGCTACAGTCCAGTCCCACCTGTGGAGAGGCATATCCAGCACTGCATCACAGGTCCAGGTTCATCTGAACCCGATCCCTGATCAATGCTTGTCATCCTGTTTTTAGAGTGCTGGCAAGCTGCAGAGCATGGCAGCTGACAGGTGGACAGGGAGGCCACCTAAGGGTGGAAGGAACTCCAAGAGAGAAGAACCGAGTATGAAATTTGGAGGACATCCAATGTCAATGTTTCCCTGGTTGGGTCCCATGGCCTGCACCTACCCTGGCTCCATGGCAGACCAACTGCTCCCACGGGTGCTGAGCAAGACCTAGTCTTGCACCAAGGCAGCCAGGAGACTTCTCTACTGCTCTGGATTCCGGGGTGGCCATCAGTGGTGGCACTAATGCTTTGTAGCTGATGTGGATCCTCCTCGCTGAGGGCTACTGTCCAACTGCAGTTACAGTTTGCCATGGTGCTGGGCTCGGGGCTGGTGTGTGGATTGTCATGCTCAGTGCAGGAGGGAAGCAAGGCCCTGAAAGAGTCCAAGGGGTAGAGCGATCTGGAGTGATCGAGCTCAGTCTGCAGTGTAATGGCCAGCCCTGGGTGGCATACAGCTGCTGTGGTCCACTCCACCTGCCAAAGCGCTTGCACCCTGCCCCTTTCCCCTCTACCTGGGGAGGACCAGAGCTCAGGAGCACACGGAGGCTGTGGTGCATCTCAGGAGTCAAGAGCTTGAGCACCCTGGGGTGGAGCAGTGTCTGCTCCTCCAGCCCCAAGCTGCAAGGATCAGAGTACGGCAAGTATGGGGCTGAGAGAGCAAAAGAGAGTGAGGCCACCAGTGCCTCAGTGTCCCCTGTGTGTGCCACTCAGGTGTGACTTGCCTGACCAGGAAGCATGACCGTCAGCTGGGTCACCCCATGCTGAAGCTCACTGTGCTCCTGCAGAGCGCCAGCTTCACCAGCACCTCAGAGGAGAGCTGTTCCACATCGGCTGTGAGCAAACCATGCAATCTGGGATGTGGCGATGGGCCAAATGTACACAGCTATGTGGCAACTAGTACCCTTGGAGTGCTGTCCCAGTGCCCGGCGTCACCAAGGCTGCTCTGGCACCGACCACATATTCCATCGTGTTGAGCACTCAAGGACTTCAAGGCATACCTGAGAGGTCAGTGACTGAATAAGACCCTGCATGGAACAAGGCAATGGGCAACTCTTCAAGGCTGTTTTGCTGAGGTTTTGTTTTCATGCGGCATCAGTAACAAGTTTACAACAGTAAACAAGTGCAGTCAGTTTTGCACTGACGCTGGTAGAGCAAATCACACTGATGCTATGCTTGAGAGAACTCAAAACCTTGGGGCCTTGGCAAAAGAGGGGAGCTGCCTCCAAGAATGTGGACCAAGACGCTAAGAGGCATGATGCAGGCTCTCCTGTTGTCACCGAGGAGCTGTGGGATGAGCAGGTCCCTAGCATCCCGAGCTTGGGTGATCTCTGTGGTTGGGGGAACAATGCAGTTACCCATCTGATTTTGCAGGAGAGCAGGGGGGAAGCTTGCAGGAGGCCCTGGACAAAGCCCCGTGCAGCCATCCAGCCCTGAGTCCTGCTGCATGTCCTGGAACAACCTTGGGACATGTGGGCAGAGTCAAGGACGGGAAGGCAGGATTCCTGCTCTAGGTGGGATTGCCAAAGATTGAGCATTGGCTGCCCACAGGGTTATTGCTGCTCTACAGAGCGTGCAGGACCTGGCCGTGAGGGTGCTACAGCCGGGTGCAGTGACTCCAGATCTCATGGGAAAGTGCAGGAGGGTTAAGCTACACATGAAGAGAGGAGGAACTTCTCATCTGGCTTCCTGGCCAACAACCCAGCACCAGCTCTTTCTCCCTGAAACCTCCCAGAATGGCATTTTTTGAGCAGATTGTGCATCACAACCCAATGGACAAGAAGGCGAGGACACTATCAGTTGGCAATTAGCAGCAGGTTCCCGGAGGGGCAGTGGGGCTCAGACAGCCTCATGCCTTCAAAGAGCTGAGGGGGGTCCGTGAGATGCATGCCAGCGAGAGGGATCTCATACTCACCTGTACTCCAGGCTCATGCACTCGAAGAGCTGGGTGAGGGTCGGGTCGATGCTTCGGGGATCAGCCGGTTCAGGCTCGGTGCGGCGGTGGCGCCGGCGGGGCAGCGAGTCGCAGTGCGGGGATGACACCATGAAGTGGCCACTGTGGATGACCTGGGAGGGGTTCTGTGCCCCAGCGCCAGGTCCTGTGCCACCCGCAGCCGCATCCTCAGAGTCCGAGTCGGAGTCAGAGACAGGGCATGGCCCAACCGGGTGTTCCGGGAAGGGTCCCGGGAGCCCCACCTGAGCTCCTGCCATCGCCCAGTGCCTGCTGGGGAGCCCTTATCGGCCTGCCTCAGCTCTGTGGTCTACGTCCTGATTGTGCCAGAGCCCTGTGGGCGCTGAGTTGGCATCAAGCACGTGCTGTTGGGCTCCCTAGCACAGGACACCCACACCACGCCTCCTCCTCGGCACAGCTCGCCCCACTCCGGACCACACCGTCTCCTCCACGCTCCGAGGTTCAGCTTTCGGTTTGCCAGGGCGGCTCAACGTCAGCCCTATTTATAGCAGTGGAAGCTGATCCCGCCCATGGCGCACCGTCTGCCAGGCCACGGCACCCTGCCACCAGCCACTGGCCACCAGCCACGGGAGCTTCAGCTCCACACCGCTGTCCTGGTCTTGCAACGCGCCTGATGGCCCTGGCTTTTATTTCCCCTGCAAACCCGGGGAGGAGTGGCTGTGGGTCCCCTGTCCCCCCCTCACCAGTGGCCACGGGTTTGCTGGCAGTCGGCTCTGTTTACCCGGGGTTAATTCCTGTTCCCGGCGTGCCGGCGGGGAGAGGAACGGGTGGTATTTACCTAGTGCCTCTGCCCTAATGTATCTCCCTGCACTTCCAAGGGAACAAATACAGATTAAGGGACACAAACAGGTAAAATTATAGCAACGGGCACCCAGCTCAGCACAAAGCACGCCGAGTCACTGAGCCGTGCGCCAAGCTGAGAAACAGCCCAGGCAAAAGCCTGCTCCAAGGTGTGACCCAGCAGGAGAGGGGATGCAAATGCCGAATGCAGGAGAGGATGATGATGAGCTCGGGTGCAGTGGGATTTACACACCTTGTAGTCATGCAGTCCTTAAGATGGATTACCTTCACCTGCGAGGTGTCCTGAGAGATGCAGGCAGGCAGGGCTCACTGCGCCAGCCCCCTCCCCTGCTCCGTGCCAGCTGATCTTTGATAAGTACTGAGAGCTCTTGCCAGGGCTTAGCATGTGCCGTGCCAGCCAGGGCTGCGTCACAAGGATCTCCTCACTGACCAGAGCCGCAGGGGGACAGAGTGGATATAATTTCAGGCTTAAATCACTTATTTTCTCTCTAGTTTTTGGCAACTTCTTCCCCAGCTCCACAATCTGGCACAAGCACACACATCTGGAGAGCACCCAGGCACAGCTTTTAGGCACCTCTGATGAAAACATGGGATGAACAGTGGCATAAAGCTAACATAGATGACTGCAGGCATCTGAACTTTAATCCAGCTTACAGGTGGAGCAGAGCACCCTCTGTACCACACAGGCAGGTCCTGCTGGTGCTCCGGAGCAGTGAGCAGCCGTCCAGGTTATTTTTCAGAGCTGGAAGAAGAGTATGCACAAATAACTGTTTTGAATAGTTTTCAAACTGATAGGTGCAAACCTCACTTAGGAACCATTTTTTCATTTTTCAGCCAGATTTGCGTGGCTCTGTAGCTCTTTTTTCCCCCCTCTGTGATTCATTACAACCATGTCAGCCTGTCCCAAGCTGCCTGTCAAGATGCTGAAGAGACAAGTAATCTTAAAAGTACTGTCTGCAGACATTTTAAAGCAATAATGGGCATGTGGGTGTCCTGGGAAACTAAGAATTAGGCAAGCCGCAAGAGAAACAAAGATATCAGAGATACACAGGCTTTCTGGGAGCACTCCTCTGTGCAGGGCCATGCTGTGCAAAAGGGACTTTTCAGGGTTTTGCCCAGGATCATTTGCCATCTGTTCACCAGTCGCAAGCAGACTTTGGTCCTCTGGAACAACGTATGTCTGAGGGAAGCAGAGAAATACATCAGTGAGGCTTTTAGAGACATCATAACTCCCTCATTCCCGGTCCAGCAGCTCCTGTGCTGCAGAGGAGGGAAATCTCATGGGTGAAGGGCACCCAGCCTGGGGAAGGGGGTGACGGATGCCACAGAGGAACCTTCCTCAGCAGACAGTGGACCAGAGCAGGGGTCCCACACAGGAACAGGCAGGCTGCAGTGCTGAGGGATTTTGTAACTGGCGGTTTGGATCCTAAAATGTGCGATGCCAGGTACAGCCATATGGATACAATACAGAGAGAGTGCAGTGAGGGAGTTCTGGTCCTGAGTGCAACGCGAGATCAGTTTCCCAAAGGTGTCCCAAAACATGCGCTGTCACATGAGAGGTTAGAGATCAGAGTCCCCAGAGCAATTCTCCAAAATGATCCCAACACCATGCACAGAGGCAGAAAGAAACAGCCTCTGTGTCTGGGAGGAGAATGGTGTTGGGACAGAGAGGTCAGATTTATTAGTCGCTGAAGAAACTGGGAGTCAATGGGATCTGCACAAGCACGGAAATCTCCATTTGACTCAGACAGAGCCAGGACGCTGGCATGTGCAGTCACAACAGTGGCGGATGGGGATGGGCTGGACTCAGACCTGAAGGGCATTCAACAGATGCAGAGGAGCACACGGCTCCCAGCTTAGTCCCTCAAGATGGGGATCCGTTGAAGTCCTAAAAATTCAAAATCCTAAAAAAAGGGACTGGGACTGAAACTGCTAGCATTGCTACCAGGAATAAGGTAGGGAGGAGAAATATATTGTGAAAGCTTTATTATCAACCAAGCAGCAAAGTTGGTGGCCTGAATATGTCATATTCAGGGAGACCAGAGAAACTCTATGGGTAGAAACAGTGGGAAACATCCACGGAGAGCTTGTTAAAAGGTTAAAAGGAGCAGGCAGAAGGGCAAAATGTAGGGAGGGCATTTACAGACACTGTGGTGAAGGTTTGGAATAAATATAATCAACTTAACCACAGCCAGATATTGAGAGGGTCAAAAGAGCCAGCAAGTGCACCAAACAGAGGAGAGGAGACTATTGGATGCCATTCAGAAGGTGGAAATCACCTTCAAAGAACAAGAAAAATAGAAAGCATTATGAATTTCAGCAAGTGGAATGTAAAACCACAAAAGGCAGGCCAAAAATAATTTTACCAAGCAAACTGAGAAAGACAAAACCTAATATTAAAACCTTGTTCACAGCTATCAGAAGAGGAAAGTCTGCCAGAGCATCTGTAGGCTCTGTAGAAGATGCACCAGGGGTGCTGAGGGCAGAGGGAGGAGCACTGCATGAATTCACCGTGGTGCTGGCGGTGGGGAGCCTGCCATGCCACGGCTGCTGTGCCACGGGAGCAACGGTGCAGAGGGTTTCCACCTCCAAGCCCTTGTGGGGTTGGTGGCAGGAATTAAAATTGAGAAGTCCGCGCAAAGAAGTCGCAGACCTCATCCATCAGATGAATAGCTGCAGACCTCCGGGACCAGAGACCATCGCCTGGGAGCCCTCACCAAACTCCACCGGGACATTTCTGATCTGCTGACAGCAGGCTGCAACCTGTTACCTGCCTACCAAGGGAATGGAGGTGGCACAGATAGCGTCCAGTTTTGAAAGGCTCAGTCACTCCTCTAAGGATCTCCAGAGTTAGAGGTCTCATTTCTGCACCTAGCAAAGTGGTAGCAATCGTAATAAACATGGAATTCATGGAAACTCATGGATAAATACAATAACTTGAGGAAGAGTCAATATAGCTTTTTAGAGGGAAGTTGCGGCTCAGAAATCAATTACAGTTGTTGGAAGGAGAGGCGGTGTATGTGGACAACGGCGATCCGATCAATATAATGTAATCCAAAAGAGCTTTTAAAAAGATCTATCATAGAGTTTTCAAAGACACTGAGCTATAACAGATCAATAGCTTGCAAAGCTGGGAAGCAAAGACAGGATTAATTGGTAAATTTTCGCAATGCAGAGAGATTGCCTATTGGATGCTACAAGTATCTGTACTTGGGCCGGATTTTTCAGCATATTCATAAGTGATGGAGAAAAGGGAGTAAATAGCATGGTGACAACATTTTCTGGTGGAGAAAATAGTTCAGAACAGTCATATCTAAAGGTGGCTGGAGAAAGCTGCAGAAGGATTTCAGGCTGCAGAGTGAGTTGGTGATAAAACGGCAAATGAAATTAAATGTTGATAAGGATAAAGTGAAGTACATCCCTAACTGTATGCAGCTATTACCATTGAGGAGGCTGATCTGAGGGTAATTAATTGTAGGCAATTCTCTGAAAACATCAGCTGAAGATTCAGGAGCAATTAAAAAGTAAAAAGGCTTTAGAAACGGCAAGGAAAGGAATGGGCTTTCAGCAGAAAACATCACTTGCTACTGTATAACCCAGAGGGTGCTCACAGCTGCGTGCAGCTTTGGTGCCTGGCTCAGAAAAAATGTAGAAGAACTGGAAAAGGTCACAGAGATGAGGAAACTGGGTGATCAGAGGTGGGCATGGCATCCCTGCAAGAAAAGGCTGAATAGATCAGGACTGCTGATGTTAGAAAAGAGATGAATGAGGTGTAAGTGCTAGGGATGTAGAGACTGAAGCAGTGGGAACAGAGAGTGGTTAGAGAATGGTTATTCAGCACTTTTCACAACACAAGAGCTACAGGCATCTGGCAAAGGAATGGCCGGAGAGTTCATCTCAGGACGTTGTGAAACCAGAAGTCTAGATGGACTCAATAAGGAGTTAGATAAACTGATGGAGGACTGGAACTATTAAAATTCATGGTCCACATACTCTGCGTGTACAAAGAAAAGCTCACTCATGGGAACTCAGGACGCAGGTACAAGCTCACCCTCAGCCTCCTGTTGCAGAAACAGGAGTTGGTGAGCATAGGATGAGACCTTCCAAACACTCAGGGTGAGAGGCATCTCCAGCTTGTCATAACCATCTGTGCTGACCACGGAGATCTGTTCCACAGGCCCATGCAAGAATCTGCAAAGAAAGTCTTTCCACTTTGGCTGTGGGTGCATAAAATATCTGCAAAAAAAAAGCAAATTATATCTTTCTATCATTTCCTTTTTCCCTGTAGAAGATATGCGACCTGCCCTCTGTGTCACCCAGGACATGAACAAATAACAGTGCTGCGGAGGCTGTGGTCCTTCAGAGCTTCTCCCACCTTTTGCTGCCTCACTGAAGAGAGCTGGATGCCGGGGACAAGCAGCAAGGCACTCCTCCATCTCCTGCTTTGACTGCTGTAGTGCTGCCTCTCCCTGCCAGCAACCCGCTCCCCCCTCTCCCCTCCCAATATAGCAGTAGCAGAAGGTAGCCTAGGATCTGTATTCCTGAACCCCATCATCCCTGCTTGTGCAAGCTCACCACATTTCCTAGAAGATGATTCTGAGGCCCACATTTTCCATCAGGAAGCGGATGAGATTCCTGTAGGTAGGCTCCATCCCAGACACCAAATGGTGACCAGCAGAGAGGACTGGATTAAAGCTAAAGGATTGGACTGCAGGATGCTGGCACATGAAACATAGATGCAGTCCAACTAACAGTGCCTGCAGTGGTTCTTGCTTTGCAGGGGTGAGTGAAGGAGATGGTGCCATGCTAGTGGTCTTGCCAGATTTCCCATGGGGTCACTGGCTCTTCTTCATCAAGGGAGTTGAAGAATGGAGGAAGAGACTGAAATCTCTTGTCATGGGCTCCCTGTACCCACTTCCCTCTGGAGCTGAGGCTCTTCACCAGGAGCTGGCATGGCCATCCCTTAATTTCTGGCAACACCCAAGCCCTCCTCAGTGCTGCTGCGTGAGGCCACAGGTGGTGGCAGGAGGGAAATCCTGACAAAGGTGTTGCTGAGATGCAGCCCCACCTCAGAGGCTGAGGACCCCTAAGTGATGGCAAGTTCCAGTGTCACGATGGTATGGCCATCTGCAGTCTTGCTGCGAAAACATTCGTTTGGGAAGGCTGGATCTCCAAACTGCTGCAGCAGAAACCACGCACACCCCAAACGGCTCAGAACCAGATACAACATGCCTGTTGTTGCCTGTTTCTCAGGATTTTCTGTAATCAAAAATATGTCAACAACTATTCCAGAAGCCGTTATCGTCCCAGAGCTCAATTAGTAGAGGTTGGAGGAGCTGGAAGCAGGAGACACTGGTGCAGTTTTGCCACCTAGCCTGCAGCCTGTTGGCCCGGGGCTGTGTTACAGGGGTCAGGTTTAAGGCTCTTATGACACACTCCAAACTCACCGTAGGGTCCAGGTGCCAAGGCAAACTCTCCAAACGTACGTGAGAAGGTCACCTCACATGATCTTTGCACATCATCAGAAAGGGCTCCGGGGACTGCTTGGGAAATGCATGGCTATAGGGTCCAGGTAAAGCACAGCACTCCTGCTGGAAACATAGAGCGCGTAATTATGAGCAGTGAAAGTGAAATATGGCCTTAATGAGAATTAGCAGGCAAAGGAGACTAGCTTTGTCAGAATCACTGGTGGCTTTTGCTCTTAAAATGTGAAGATGTGTGACTCACCATGGGGATCTGGCCCTGTTTCTGTCTCCTTCTGCTGCTGGAAGCGCTCTCTCCTCTGCAAGCGAGGCCAGCTGGGGAGGGCTGCCACTTGTCACAGCTGTGACAGTCCCAACTGTGGCAGTGCTGCCATATCATGCCTACAGTGCGTTGCTTCTCCGCTTCCTCTGCCTGTAAATGGGGCCAGCCTTTGCTTGCCCTGGGCATGTGGGTGCCCATGGAGCTGGATTTATCAATCTGGGCAGGATTTGACCAGGTTGCTGTGAAATGAAGGAGAGAGACAACCCACAAAAGGCAAATTTAGGAACTGGAAACACAACTCTGTTCCCCAGCAGGCAGACAGGCACAAAGAAAATTGAACAGCCACTTCAGCCATGGCAGGAGGCTGGGTATTCCCACAAGCCCACAATGAGACCCCGGGGATGGAGTGTCTGTGTGCAGGAGCACTATGGCAGAGGCAGGCGGATGCACGGCATGCGGCATCTGCATCACACCGTGCTGTGCCTCTCTCCGCTCGGACGGGTGCCAAGAGCCAGTCTTCACCCAGACATCACTTGATGTGGCCTTGGGAGAAACCAGGGCCAAGGGTGTGCTCGCAGGGAGAGGAAGCGCCGAGTGCAGAGTGGAAGTCGGTCAGATCACAAGGTAACAGCTAAGGGAAAGTAGCAAAAGCTTTTGGGGGAAGGTAGAATATCAGTTTTTTTCTCCAAAAGAGATGGTGGCATCCCAGATAATTAAATCCTTTGGAAAAGGTTGGGAAACCCTAGTTCAGAGGGAGAGATTGTATTCCCTCTGCCTGGAAAGACATTTTCTGCTGTATATCCATGCAATGAGATTCTTGGCGCTTTCTTCCTCAGATGGCCTTGCTCACACTCTCCCGTGTGTACAGCCTGTGCTGATGGGCTCTCAGCACTCCTTGCAGCAGTAGGACAGAGCAACGAACAGGGAAGAGAAAATTGCAGCCTGCAGCTGGAGTCCTTAGGCAATATTTCTGGGCTCTCCTTGGCTGAAACGCTTCCTTCACGCTGGAAGGTGCCTGGCAAACCCTGAGGCGAGAGCACCCTCTGGGGACCAGGAGAAATGTAAGCAACGAGACTCTACATTTCTCAAATCACTTCTTTTCACATCGCCTTTGCATTTTAAGTGCATTTTATGATGGTGATGTGTGCTAGCTTGCTTGCCCAGAAAGAGGACCCTGCTGGAGAGGGCTAGCCTGCCACACTGCACCTCTGTTACTACAGGACAAGCTGAGTCTCTCTGGAGAGAGCAGAAGAGACCTTAGGACACAGCAGCCCTAAAGTTTGTAGAAAAAGCAAAAGTCACACTGTTTAGGGGTAACGAGAGGACATGGTACAAAAGAGACTTTTCTGCATCTAGCTAAGGAGACTCACCGCGAGCATGGGATACCCGATGGCATCCTCCTTCCCATTGTGGAAGGGGAACGTGCTGATGGGAACACAGTGCAGGTGGGTGCTGCTGCCTCTTTGCTTCCTTCCACCGTATCAGCGGTGCACAGTGGATACGTACTCATCAGGTCCTGAAGGGGAGGGCATTAGCAAAGGGTCACTTCAATCACACGCCTCCAAATCTATCTTAAGGCAAGAGAGTTACCCAAAAAAAGATTTCTAAATGCAACAAGAAATTCCCAAGTTTGACAGCTGAGAACATTTTATTTAAGTTATTATCTCCTACACTGAGTATAGTCTTCGTTCTGAGCTGGCAGCTGCCTCCTCTTGCCTGTCATGCACCTCATGACTCACTGCAAAAGGGGCCTGAACAGGAGGTGGTAGGAGGCAGGGAGAGAAATACCGCTGTAAAAGGCAGACACGCAGACCAGTAAAACCATAGTGTAAAAAAATCCCACACAAGCTTAACAAGATAATAAAAGATTTGTTTCCACCAATTTTTATTTGCTAGCCTATCTTTCTCCATTTATGAGGAAGGTAGCTCTCATCTCATCTCACTAAGCCAAAGACACTCTAAAATTCACATGCCGTGGCCAGCATTTTTAGCACATTAATACCGCAGTGGCTGGAAGCTGAAATGGATGGCATCTGCTGACACGCTTCTTCCCGCAAAGAAGGGAATATATTGATCCTTTCAAGAAAAATGTAAAGCCGTGATTTTTGTGGGAAACATTGTTTTGCATTGGTGGGTTGATGGTGAATGATGGAATCAGTGTGTCCATAGGCTTGACCCTGGCAAAGATGGTAGATCCTGCTTGAAGACTTCTGCATTTTCTGAGCTGTAATGTCGAGCATTGTAATGTAATGTTGCATTGACATAAATCAATGCAAATGTTGGTCTGTTCACTTACCTGCTGATACCTCATGCCAGAGCTCTACTGAGCCCTTCCTGTGCTCCCTCACTTTGCTCAGATCCAAGTCCCTCCTTCACAAACGAGACCTCTCACGCACAGTCTTAAAATCCCCAAAGACATAAAATACCTCAGGTATGTCACCTTTCCTGGGACGTGTTAGTTATACATGAACTGTGCTAAGCCTGCAGCCTTTCTTTGTTAAGCCTGACTGTGTTAAGCCTGCAGCCTTTTGTGTGCGTCAGCTCTTGGAAAGCCCAGGCAGTGTTTTGGGTGTGCTGTTAGAAAGTCCAGGCACAGGAACGAGGGGTCATGCAGATGTTTTTGAGGGCAGGCTGCTTCCCTTGCCCACCTTGGGCTTGAGGGCTTCCAGGTCACATCTTCCTGCCAGGGGAACATTAGGGCACCAAGACACTCATCCTGCTTCCCCTCTCTGCAGGTGGTGACTGTGGAAGTCACCCTGCGGTAAGCAATGGGAGTGCAGCAGTGCCCACCTGCAAACCACGACACTGGCTGATATGGCAGCAAAATCCCCTGCCTGTGAGGAGCAGCCCTGTGGATGCCAGAGGGATGGGCTGCACGACACGGGAGGTCTTTCCACATGGAAATTTTACGGCACTTTGAAATCTCTTTTCAGTTTCAAAATAGCAAAGGCAGGATGGTGCCTTCCCTCCGTGCTGTCATCTCTTGGAAGTCATTGTGGCCCTGGCTCAGGAGATGGACTCCCCAAGGCGCTTAGGGGTGTGAGTTGCATGGACAACAAAACCTAAAACTCACTGTTGCTGAGAAAAGTGAAAACGTTTTGACATTTCCTATGCTTACACAAAACTACTGTGTGCAAAGGCAGAAGTCTGCATGCAGTATTTCAAGTTTTATCTATGCACTGCTTTTGCCCTGCAGTCCCAAATGTCTGTCCTACAGGAAAGCTGAGCTTCAGTGGTGGAAACCTTCTAACACATTAACCTCTGTGAGCACTTCTAAGATTTGAAATAGACCTTTACAGTTGAGACAGTTCTTTGAATACAGTTTTATTTGAGTATTTAACAATTATTAAGCCTGAAATATAGAAGGTACAGAGTGGGAATTTGACTGTGCACGTTACTAACTTGAGCAACATCTTCAGCAAGTGAAAATTAGGTAGTTTGCTTGAAGTTAAGGATGTAAATTAACTTACACAGCCATATAGAAGCACTGGTGTTTGGCCATTTCACATTTTAACTGAAGCATACTACAGATCTGGAAACTCCAGATTTTGCAAGAGACTGTTCTGATTATTAACATAATTAAAATGATCTGACTCTAAACAAAAGGATAAAGGCACAGTTGAGGAGTAGAGGGAATCTACAGGAGGGAGAAGAAGTGGAAGATGTCTTACTTTCTTCAGTAGCTAGGATATCACCAACCTCAGCAAAGACCCCCTAGGACGCTAGGTTTGGCCATGATATGAATTGCCTTTTTTCATCTCTTTGCAGAGCCAGAATTAGCCTCAGGTTGGACAGAAAGGAAATGAAAATGCAACTAGCAGTAGGAAGCTGGTTTGATGAGGATGGCAGAAGCTTTGCAGTTCCCGTTGCACAGGCTGCCCCACGTTATGGCCCCCTTGACGTTCAGCCGTACAGAATAACATGCCGAGTACCACCACCCGCCCCCATAGCTGGAGGCACAGTTCCCACTGGAAGTGTCCTGATCCCGATCTTTAGCGGAGAACTTCATGTTGTCATGCACGGTGGAAGCACTATTTGAGGTCATGGCATCCCCTGCCAACCCCGAGTACGTTCCCAGCCTCAGCCGGTAGGCCTGAGACTCATCTTCGAGGCTGAAGAGGTTGTAGTCTGCAAATCTGGAGTTGTTTGTAGCATCCCAGATGACAAACCTGACCTGGTAGACCTTCTGCTTGGAGATCTGATGGATGTACTCAGTGCCCAGCCAGTAGTCGGTGTGCACGTTCCCAAAGCCGTACTTGTAGGTGCTCCAGGACTCCTCCCAGGTGATCTCGGTGCTCTGCCGGTTCCTCTGGATGACCGTCCAGCCCCCGCCCGTCTCATTCATTTCGCAGTACACCACGATGGGGTGCAGTCCTGTGGGCTGGATGACGTAGATGCCGCTGGGGTTGCCAGCGGGGATCTCGCTGCAGTCCTTGGGCCAACCTGGGGCAGGAGAGAACATGGAGGACCAACAGGCACGGCAACACCCCAGTCTGCTTGTCTGGCCCTGTGAGAGGGATTTCTAGAAAATGGGCATATGTGGGATTTTGCCAGGGTAGTAAAAAGTCTACCACTGTGTTTCTTACTGTAAGTGTAAAAGCAGAAATCCTCTGGAAGGGAAATACAGCGATTAAGAGAATATGCGTATATTTTGAAGGTATAAATATAGAATTTGCTTCTCCTTCTAGCTCAGGCTCTTGTTTCCTCAGCCTTTCCCAATGTTCAGATGTTTCTTCTCCCTCATAACAACACAGGAGTCCAAGCTTGGCTTGGTGAGGGCTCTTATTATATAGTTAAGCAGAAGCTTAAATGAGCAAGTGAGCTGTTCCTGCAGCCCTGGCATCCACTGCATCCCCGGGGTCAGGAAGGAGAAAACCTCATTCTCTTTGGCACTGGACCCCGTGGCCAGCTGTGAAATCCCAGCAAGCATTGCTTGGGAGGCACATCCGCTGCTTGCCCTGTGCAGAGCTTCACAGCAGAGGAGAGGACTTGGGGCGCGTAAGCAATGGTTGCAAAGTCCTTTGGGATCTTGTAAGGCACAGCTGAGTGTGAAGCTCTCACTAGTAATGAGAGCTGTCTGAGTGGTCTTGGCATGCGCTGTGGAGGAGCACATCGAGTCTTGCTCCCAGGTGCTGAGCCAGGTTATCCCCAGGCTTGTTGCCCACCCACCGCTGTTGGCTCCTCATTGCCTACACATCTCCTGGTTCCCTGCAGGGTGGTGCGGGCACTTACTGCGGTGCTGTATCTGCTGAGGGTCACTGGCTCTGCTCCTCCACATGTTCTCTCCATCTTCATCTGCATTGGGAAAAACAGAAAGAGTAAGATGAGCAGCCCTGTGCCACAGCACAGAGGTAACTCCAGCCTCCACAGGGTGTTACTTCCAGCACTGAGTTTTTTGTAGGGCACTTCAACGATGCCACTGGGCTCATTTTTCTTCCTGTATGGTAGTTTTTGGTTGTAAACTCCTTAAAGGGATAAAATACTAGGAGGGGTAACACTGCAGTCATTGGGCAGCTGCCTATTTGGTCCACTCAGCATTATGGCTTTACAGAGTTGCGTGGAGCGGACTGCTTATCTGAGTAGTAGTGATGAGTAGAAGGAGATACTGCTAGAGAAGAAGGATCAAGAAGGAAACAGACTGTGCATGGTTTCAGACCAAGATTAAACTGTTGAGTGATGTTGCTGTAAACCTACATTGCTTTTCAGTGGTGGCTGAAGGGATTTATTAGTTCATTCAGTTCAGAAAGAGCTTCAGAAACCTTCAGAGAGAAAAGGAAATCAAAGCATATAAGATAGCAATGCTGTCTTTAAAGAGAAATCACGGCACCTATCTTCATAAGATAGCATTCCCCGAGAGCCTCCGGTGGTGTGACCTCTATCAGTGGTGTGACAAGTTTTTTGTATTCTTTAGCCATGTGCAAGCTTCAGAAAGCATTTTGGTTAGTCACTTATACAGAATTTCTCTGAAGCTTCAGGGCTACAGATGGACTCTAGATAGCAAGCGAAAAGGTCTTCCTTTGAAAATCTACAGCTCTCTAGAAAAAGCTGCCACATACAGTCTTGTCAATAACAAAGAAGGTTGAACTACCAAATCTTATGATGTTTGGTTAAGATCTGAAATTGGAGGAAGATTTGATCAGGTTCCTTTTATTTCTGAGTGTGACTGCCCTTCCCCCAGATTATTTTCCACATCTCCCTCTCTGTGCAGAGAGGGGAGGGCTCCTGATGTTTGGTTGAACAGAGTTTAGGGATGTAAGAGAGAAAACACATACCCAGATGGGGGTCAACTGAATGGAGATTAATGATTTCATCTAATCTTGCTTTCAATCTTTCCAGGTTTTCAATGTCCAGAGCAAGAAGAGGGGCTAGCACAGCCAGCACGGAGGCGAAGAACAGAAGATGGGAGTGACGAGCAGCTGGAGAAAGAAGACACACGGTGAATCTGGAAATGCAAACCCGCTGAAAGAGAATTGGCTAACTGAATTCAGCAGAAGTTAAAACAAACAGAGTAGACAAATCCACAACATTAATTATGCTTTTGCCTTATTGAGCAGCAGAACTATAAAGAACAATTTCCAAAAATAAGCATTCTGCAAAGGCATACATCCCCAGAGAGAAACAATTTCTTTTACTACAACCTACACGTTTAAATTTGCAGCTTCCAAGAGCGGTGTCATCCTCTTTGGCTGTGGTCTGGGCTAAAGCAACGGGCTCTGGGGCCCAGAATCAAGATGTTAAGCCAGCATCAGTGTGGGTGTCTTGAGAAAAACATCTCCTAGTAATGCAGGATGGCATGCTGATTTGCAGGTACTGCTGTTACCTGGAGATAGTCAGGAGCTACTACAGCAGTGATAAACAAGGAGCAGGGACCAGAGATCTTGGAAAGAAAGGATCTGTTGTGGCCACAACGCTAATGGTACCCTCAGAGTCAGGGGCTTCACTTAATTGTCCCAGAACTGCCCCCTCCCACCAGGGCATCGTGCAGAGACTGGAAGCTGCCGACTGCACGAAAACGCCAGGAGGAAAGCATCCTGCAGGGAGCCAGCAGCATCGATCCAGCATCAGACCCCTGCTACATGTCACGAATGGGGCTTCTGCAGGGACATGCCGAGGGTCAGTGCATCCCAGCTGACATCAGGGCCAGGACGTTCTACACTTTAAAGGATGGCTTCTGCCAGCATCTGAAAACCTGAGCAATTTGCGTCCTTTGGACTCAGACCAGGACATTCCCCAACAGTTTGTTCATAGCCAGCTCCATAGATTTGGGTCTACAGCTTGCCCACCCATCTCCAGTACCCTGAAGGACTTATGAGGATGATGGGTGTTTAATGCATTAGTTAGCTTCCATTCCAATTTTTTTGGGGGGAGGTGCTTTGGGCTCTGGCACAAATATAAGTTAAATAAGTGTTGCCTTTACAACATCACCCAGAGCAGGACGGTTTTGCCCGTGGTCAGGAATGGAGGAGAGAGAGCGAGGAGCAGGAGGGTCACAGACACCTGGGGGGCACAGCTGGAATAGGGTCGTCCCACCATCCCGAGGCCAGAAATAGTCAGTGGGAAAAGCAGAGCTGCAGTGCGGGCAGCAGAAGCCCAGAGGCAGGCAGAGGAGGCAAGGATGCCCAGCCACACGCAGCGGTGCCATCCCCTCCCATCCCATCCCACACTCACCCATGCTGCCTCTGCGGGGACCCTGCGGAGCTGGAAGCGGCGGGTTTGGCCAGGCAGCAGAGTGGCCAACCCTGCCATTATATAGGGCTCAGCAGGTGAGGTGGGGCCGGCTGACCCAAACTACAACACTCACCCTCTGGTTGTCATCAGGGCTGGAAATTTATGGTTTGTTTGCCCTCCATCCGTAAGCGCCTCTGCTCACGCACCGGCTGTTGTGCTTCTGTGATAAGAGGTCCCAAACAAACCTCAGCAAACAGCATCTGTTGCTCCCACAAAATTCCAACAAACTGACACATGCTCCTGATAAGGATTTCTCTTGAGTTTGTTATTACTTACGGGATTTGATGCCAAACCCTGTGGGGACATTCAGTGACCTGGGCCGTGCTGCAGATCTCCATTTGACACCCTTTAGGGTCTGCCTACCCTAGCATGGTGCATCACCTGAGAGGGAGCCATGCTCTCTGACGCTGCATCCTGGTTCCCATGCACACCAGGGCAGCACAGGGGTCTTGTCCCCAGCCCTGACCCCGCCACTGCGATGCAACTGCCCAGCTTGGTGCCAGCCCTCCAGCAGTGAACCCGTCCCATGGGGTAGCCACGCATGCGGAGGTGCTGCTCCCGTGCTGGTGCGGGGCAGGTCCCACAGCCCTCCCAACAGGTCCGGCGCTGGTGCCTCAGGAAGCCGAGGGGTCTGCTGGAGGGTTTAGCTCTGACTTCACGGCTCTGGTAAAGTGGGGAGCTGGTTACAGACTCAATTAACAAGGTGGTTGTGGGTTAAGTGGAATAAACGCTTAACGGATGTTGAGTGGTCTGGTCTGAAGCCAGCCTTGCAAATGGCACAGGAATGGGAGGGGAGTGCTAAGGAGGGCAGTGGCATAGCCTGGCAAGGGTGGCTTGTAGCTCAGTGACACCGATCTAGGACGGCAGTGAGATATTCATTTACGGTTTGATACCAGCAGCTGCAGAGCCACCGGAGCGTGTCCCTGCGCCAGCCCCGGGATGCTTCCCCGCACCAGTGGGGACCCACACGGGCTCTGCTGCTGCAATGCTGCTGGTGGCTACTTGGCTCCGTGTTGCCTTCATCCCCAGGTCCTTCATCCGCAGGTGGCATTGCCACCTCTGCTGTCCTCCAGGAGACCGGCAGGTGGTGGTGAAGGACCCAGCACCCACACACCCTACCACTGTGCCAGCACCTCGCTGTGCCCTGCCCAGCCCCTGCTCTGCATTACTCCAACACTAAATAAGACTCCTTTCAGTACAGTGAGGAGGACGTTTTTCACCAAGGGACACACCTTCTCCTGCCCTACACCAGCCCCTCGTAAAGTTACCAGCTCCAAAATTACATGTGTGTTCACAGAAAAAAGGGTTCTTGCCAACTTCACTTTGCAGTAATATTTGTCGTGTTGTTGGACAGCAACGAATAACTTAGACTGGATCCAAGACTGTCCTCAGCAGTTTCCTTTTGATGAAGCACCTTTCTTTTTAGAAGAGCTTCCCAAAGTCCCTTGATAGATCACCTGGGGCTGTAGCATATGTCTTTGATACATTTCTGGCAGCCAAATTTCAAAAAGATGAAAAGGGTCTTCCAGCCCTTTCAGCGAGGCCCCCATGCCACGCAGGAGCAGGGCTGGCTCCCCCCACCCACCAAGTGTCAACACCAAAGCCGAGGTGCCAAGCGGTGGCTGACATCCTAAGCTGTCACTGCGTGTGACCCCAGTGAGGACTGGGGTGGCCCTGCCTGCTGTTACCCTTCGGTGCCTCCTGCCACCCTCACTCCATAGCTGTAAAAGAGGTCCCTGAAGCAGGTACCCCATCGTGAGCTCTCCTTGCGCTGCTGGCCCTTGGAGGAGCGGCGATGGGGCACGAGCAGCCTCGGAGCAGCGAACCCAGCTGATGCATGCAGAGGTGGCAAGTGGAGCTGAATTACGGAGCGAGGGAGAGGAGGCAGAGTAGGGGACTGAGCCTTCTGTGCAGATGGGGAGAGGAGTCTGCCCCCTCGCTCCTCCCCTGCCCTCGCTCCCCCAGTGGGACCCGCTGCCAGTGGAAGCATCACCTTCTAGAAGACAGTGTACTGCAGCCAGACAAAGACCCACCGCTAGTGACACACGAGCACAAACTGGCCCACCAGGACTGGCGCGACGTGGGTCCAGCAGAGTCAACCGGCAGGTGACGGGTGAGGACGTGCTGATTCCTCCCAAGGCACTGCGTGAAAAGAGGGATTGAAAGAAGAGGGGAACAAGGAGACTCCAACCCAGTCCTGAGGGTTTGCCAAAACACCCTGCAGTAGCGTGTGAAACAAGTTAAACCTCCCCTGACAGATGTGGTCCCAACAGCGGTAGCCACTGCTTGATGAGCTGGCCACGAGTGCTTCTAAGATGCTCTCCCAGGCAGCATCCAGCCTGGACCAGGCTGCTGGGGAGATGCCCACCCCACGTACAGTGGGGAAGAGCAGGAGGTCAGCAGAGCCCTCCTGAGCCTGTTTCTTCCCACCAAGACATATGGGCCAAGGAAGGGAAGTGTAGGGGACGGGGTACTGCATAGACAACCCCCCAGCCTACTTTTGTTGCCCCAAGCATCTAGGGGACAGGGATGGCCCCTAGGAAAGGCTGGTCCCTTCAGCCCTCAGCCTCTACTGACTGAGGACAAAAAGGCATCAGTGTTTGCAGCTCAGCTTGGGGTCTGACTTCTTGGCAGCTCTCTGCAGGGAAGGAGCCCGAGACAGACCTCCGGCCATCGCAGAAGTGTCGTGACACACTGGGAGCTGGTAACTGTTGATGAACCATTGCCCATTTGTCTTGCTCTTTATCTCCGGATGATACAAATCTCCCCTGTGCCCTTGGTGTTCACACTTCCCTTCTGTTTGCCTTTCCCCTCTCCTTTAGTTCCTTTATTGCCCTGCAGCAGTTGGTAGATCCCCAGAAAGATTTAACTCCTGGGCAGGTCCATTATATTGCAGTTGATAAACGCCCCACAGCTGGGAGGTTTGGAGTACTGTATTTTTTCTCAGAAAAAAAACTCCTTAGGGCCTCCTTGTGTAATCTTGAGCAAAGAGAAGCCACCAGATGGGCACGCAATGATTAACTTTGTCCATGCAAACAGGGGAGCTGAGATCTTCACACAGAGGAGGTGTGTATAGGGAGAGACCCAGGTATAAAGGGACAGAGGCCAGCATGGAGTTGAGGGCAGCGGGACTGACTGCTCAGGCTCCCGGCATCCGCTCAGCAGCACCGCGGCGATGGGTGAGTTCTTCTCTTCCTCCTGGCTCCTTTTCTGCAGCGCTCACAGCTCGGGGGGATGCAAGTAGAAAACCAAGCTAAGTGACAGCAGTGGGGGACCACGGGAGCTGATAAGAGTGTCCAGCGTCTGTCCCACTCCTCCCCTTTCCACCCAGCCATTTCTTTCTAGTTCTCTGCTGCTGCCGCCACTGGGTTGTTTCCTGCATCCCTGTGAACTGCATGCTCTGCAGCTGGAGCACCAGGTTTTATACACCAAACTCAGCTGCAGTGCTATGAACTGTTTGCTGTGAATGCCCTTAACACAGATTTGCTTCTTTCCCATAAAAATATCCTTTTGCATCTAGACCTGTAGAAAAACAAACAAACCACATTTAGGAGAAGCACAAGAAAATGTGGCTGCAGGTTGCTGTCTGATGCAGAAAAGGGGCTGATCAGGAGGGTGACAAAGCCATTTCTCCCCTTACTTCAGCCCTGCAGGGGCAGAGCCTGCACTGAAGCTGCAGCTCCCACCCCCCAGGAGCCCCCTGCTCCTGCCTGTCTCCTGTGGCTCTGCCTTCCCCGGTCTGAGCTGCCCGGGGATCCTGATGGTGATGGGCACTTTCCTCCCTAGGGCTCCAGGCTGGGACACGTTGGCTCCACGGGGACCTTGTCCTCCTGCCCGCGGCAATGGCGATGCTTCTCCTCTGCGTGAGCCCAGCACATGGTGTCGGCTTCCAGGGCGGTGAGTACAGGAGCTGGGGGGACAGTCAATGAGCTGCCAGGTTTGGGTGTAGCTGCGCTGCCCATTGCTGAGCACGGCCAGGCTCTGGGGTGCTGGGTGCAAGTGTCCCCATACCAGCAGCCACAGAGACAGCAGGTCTCCACATTCAGACCGAAGCTGCAAAGTCGGGTAATCCTTGCCTCTCATCACCAGCAGATAAGAGGCATTCCCAACATGTTCCACTGGCTGCGGAGCACCCAGTGAGATCCAACATCAGCAACATCAGTACAGCTGCCCCACAGTAACCTGCCAGCACATTCTTCAGTACAGGTCCCTCATGTCTTGCTTGATCTGATGCCGCAGGGTTCCCTGCAGACTGCAGCCACCTCAGCAGCAGCAGCCCCAGCGGGGTGTACGTCATCCAGCCGGCAGGGTCTCCACCGCGGGTGGTGTGGTGCGACATGGACACCGAAGGCAAGGGCTGGACTGTTGTCCAGAGAAACACTTACACCACCGACATCACATGGAAGGAGTCCTGGACCACCTACAAGTACGGCTTTGGGAGCGTGCAGGGCGATCACTGGCTGGGCACCGAGTACCTGCACCTGCTGACGCAGCAGGGCACCTACAAGATCCGCTTCGTCGTGCAGAATAAAGCCAACGTCACCCATTACGCCGAGTATGACATCTTCAGCGTGGAGAGTGAGGCTAGTGGGTACCCGCTGAGGCTGGGCCGGTTCCTGGGCAGTGGGGAGGACTATCTGACCAGCTATCACTCCAGGTACGGGGGCATACACGACAACATGAAGTTCACTACGGCTGACAGGGACCAGGACCAGTACAGTGGGAACTGCGCCAGCAGCTATGGGGGCTGGTGGTATGACAAGTGCCAGAACGTCCTGCTCAATGGCAAGAGGTACATCTTCTGGCCAGGAGCCTGCTCAAGTGGCGACTGCACATCCTCCCTCATCCTGGTCAAACCCACAGATGTGTGCTGACCATGCCGCAGCGCCCAGCCTCCCGGGAGCCTGTGGGAGTGCCACCGTCCCCAGCTCAGTGCCCCGTTCCCGTGCCTGCCAACAGCCCTGTGCCAGCCCTGGTGCATGTCCTGCACTGCCTGCAGCTCCCACACCATCACCAGCTGAAACACAGCAGCTCTGGGGCTCAGGAGCAATTGCCCGGAGCCCCGGGCATGCAGGCAGCTTCACCCAGTGCCACGGTGCTGGCTGGCACTGGGATGCAGGCACTGGTTTGGGGTGGGTGCGCCCACTCCTGTCCTGGGAAGGGGGAGACAGTGCAAGTTCCCTTTCCTGTGCAGTCGGTGTATCCCTGCTTTGCTCAGGCCCTGCTCCCTCCCTGGGCCCCATATGCCTCACAGCTCTGCTACCCGTGGTGGGAGAAATCAGCTGCAATAAACCCTGGAGCCATACTTTGCTGCCTTGTGTCTACCTGCCGCCACGACACTGCACACACACACATGGGATGAGTCGAGGTCCTGGGGTGCTGGAGGATGCTGGGGGGCGCCGTGTTCATGAGGGGGTCCCATTTGCTGCATCCCCTGTCTGACACTCACCCTCTCCTTGCTCCGCTCCATGCCACAGCTGGGAGAGCTGGAGCCCCAGCCTCATCCTGCAGCAAGGGCTGGGGGGTCAGGGTGCCCCTGAGGGGCATCAAGTCACCAGGAGGGGGGTTCATGCCATGGGGGATCCCTGGGGCAGTCCCCGGGGTCCCTCAGCAGCCCAGGGCTGGGTGCTGGGGGGTGCTGCTTCAGGGCCCCAGGATGTTGGGGGGCCCCGGAGTGAGCAGGGGTCTTGGGGCAGCCCCACAGCCCTCAGCCTGGGCTCCCTGCAGTGGGGGGCCAGGGGCTGCGGGGCTCCCGGGGGTGGCAGGGCATCGCATCATGGCCAGTGCTTTCCCACTCTGGAGCGGGTGACATTGGGTGGCCGGGACCCACCAGGACCTGGCTGGCCATGGGCGACCCACGCCTGTGTTTTGGCCGGAGGCCAGGGAGCAACCGGGGCTTGAGGACAGCGTTCTCCCCAGTGAGACGGACCCGTGTTCGCACAACCCACCCTGCAATGGTGCAAGCGTGCTGCGGTGGGACTGTGCGGGGACGGGCGCATGGGAGCACCGGGCACTAGCAGGAGTGCCGGGCAATGCCCCAGGCGCCCAGCCTGCCCCGCCAGCGGCTGGGGTGGTGCCCAGCAGGCACCAAATGGCCCCTCTCCCCTCGGGGCTGGCACTGCCGTGCAAAGCACCCAGAGCTACCTGTCCTTCCCCAAAGCTTCTCCAGCATCAAAAAATTGCAGTGCTTTTCTTTAAATGTAGCTGTGTTTTATTAAAATTAATTCCCTATTTGATATTTTCCCTGCAATCCCACAGATTTTTTTCATAAGAAATTTGGCACTGCCCTAGCATGGCTGCTCACTCCGTATCGGCCTGCACAAACACACCGGAGAGACGGAGTAGGTATTTGCAGGTTGTAGGTGTTGTTTTACACACAGGATTTTACCAGAGGTTTTAACAACTGCTGAACTGAGAGCCAGTGTGAGTGAAAACGCCTCTCCAGGTGTAGGTGTCAAGGCCATATCTTCAGCGAGTGGGGTTAATTCAGATTTACTAAGAAATAAGGAATCTTTACCCTTTCCCCACCCCAGCTAATGAGGGGGTGACAGAAACCCCGAAGAGAAAGGGACTGATTATTTACACAGCTAAGAATAAGGACATTTTCCAGTGATGCTCATCCAGGCATTATGTTTCTAAAGCACATTTTATTCTCCAGAGCAGGTACGTTTCAGAAGTACAGGGTTTGCAGTGTGTTAGCCTGATTATAATGCAATTAAAATAAAAACAGCTCAAAGGGGAAGAACCCAGCAAGGGAAGCAGAGGAACTCTGCAAAAGAGGTGAAAGAAAAATCTCTTGGCAGCCCAGGGTGTGCCCTGCTGCCACCCACTCCGCTCCCCCCCAGCAAGGGGGACCGGCAGGGCACTGGTCTGGCCACGTGCCTGCTGCAGACAGGCAGCGATGAAGCCCTAGCAGTAGGTAGTGGGTTTGATGAGGATGGTGGAAGCTTTGCAGTTCCCGTTGCACAGGCTGCCCCACGTTATGGCCCCCTTGACGTTCAGCCGTACAGAATAACATGCCGAGTACCACCACCCGCCCCCAGAGCTGGAGGCACAGTTCCCACTGGAAGTGTCCTGATCCAGATCTTTAGCGGAGAACTTCATGTTGTCATGCATGGTGGTAGTACTGCTTGAAGCCATGGCGTCCCCTGCCAACCCCGAGTACGTTCCCAGCCTCAGCCGGTAGCCCTGGGACTCATCTTCCACACTGAAGATGCTATAGTCTGCAAACCTGGAGTTGTTTGCGGCATCCCAGATGACAAACCTGACCTGGTAGACCTTCTGCTTGGAGATCTGATGGATGTACTCAGTGCCCAGCCAGTAGTCGGTGTGCACGTTCCCAAAGCCGTACTTGTAGGTGCTCCAGGACTCGGCCCAGGTGATCTCGGTGCTCTGCCGGTTCCTCTGGATGACCGTCCAGCCCCCGTCCATCTCATTCATTTCGCAGTACACCACGATGGGGTGCAGTCCTGTGGGCTGGATGACGTAGACGCCGCTGGGGTTGCCAGCGGGGATCTCGCTGCAGTCCTTG
The DNA here is from genome assembly GCA_013389945.1 of Fregata magnificens. Lineage (NCBI taxonomy): Eukaryota > Metazoa > Chordata > Aves > Suliformes > Fregatidae > Fregata > Fregata magnificens. The sequence goes on along the minus strand of WAAD01003516.1, from coordinate 152,701 downwards.
GGCCAACCTGGGGCAGGAGAGAGGGTGATTTAATAAGACCCTGTGCAACAAGACAGAGGTGCATCCCATAGTCCTCTGTGGCTGGTTCTGCAAGATCAAGACATTAATGTGACCTGGATTACCTGAGGAGCACAGATCACACAAATGCCATCCTCACCTGAGCACACAACGCCTGCATCCTCTCTGTGCACGCAGTTGTGCTCTCCCCAAGCCCGCAGCGAGCACTCAGTGAGGAGCTCCTCCTCCCCATTGCAGTTAACGTCGTCCAGCCAGATAGTCCCAGATCCACTCCCGAAATAAGCTTCAATTGGGGCTGATACTGCCTCTCCACAGCCGAGCTGCCTACACACCACAGAGGCATCTCTTATGTCCCAGTTGTCGTCACACACCGTTCCCCACTCATTGCGGTACCAAACCTCCACCCGTCCGGAGCACTGGTTGGAGCCATTCACTAGCCGGAGCTGACCTGGAACACAGAAAACAACAGTAGGGAAGAGATTTGGAAATGGGGGAGACATCACCAAAGAAAGCTGGAACCCAGATCAGGAGGTACTTTCTGGCTCAAGAAGTGGAGCCCAGGCAGTAAGATGTAGGGCCTTTACACCTCTGGTCTTGCTCCTGGCTGGGGAAGGTGCCTAGGAGCCTTCATCTTCTGAAGTCTCCATTTCCAACTGGTTTTGGTGTGTTGTGGCCCCAGAGACTGGGCATGGGTTTGCCACATGTTCCCTCAGCCAAGTGGGCATCAGCCATCCTCTCCCACCACTGCAGGAACTGTGTTTCACCCTCCTGGGACTGTGAGTACCCCGGGAGCAAGGCTGAGGGTGAGACAGAGGATGGTGCAGTCTGGTGAAGTACTCAGACAAGGATATTTCACAGGAGAAGACCACTTTTCCAGTTGTTAGCCATGGGACAAGCAAAATAGCTAGGGATGCCGGTGCCAGGAGAACCCTTCCTTTCTTCTGCATCTTTCCCAGTGACTCCCTACCATCCTCCCGCAGGGCAGGGGGTCTGTGGGGAGGGACAGCCTTGGCTTCGGGAGAAGATCAGAGCAAACCTTCTGGGCTTCTCCACACCTACACATGAGTAGAAATGCCTATGACTGCAAGGTCCCACCAGACATTTGAGGAAAGGCAGGCGACTCATGCTGGGGCATGTATCTCTCTTGAGGGATGCTGGGGCTCTGCTGACAGCTCGGGGGGAGCACCAGCTTGGAAGATGCCCTCCCCGACAGCCTACTCCGGAGTGGTCCCAGCCGTGTCCTGCTGGCAGAGGCGGAGACCTTCCGTGGACCTACCGTTCACTAACGTGTTCACAGCAGACATGGTGTTATTCAAGACAGGTTGATTGAAGAGGGACAGGCTCCTGGTGAGATGGGGGGCAGGCAGGGCCAACACACAGGCAAGGAGCAGGAGGGGAGCGCACTGGGGAGCTGGGGGAGGAAGGGACAAGATGAGAGTCAAACAGAGCATCCCACTGCTGGTGTAAAACACGCAGCGGGGAACCGGCTGCAGTGAGGTGAAACAGCTGCAAGCCACCCCAAACCTGCGAGGACAGCATGGGGTTGCCTTTCGGACACAAATCTTGTAGCTGGACTCTTTGCACAAGCTTTAACAGAAACCTTGCAGAATATTTTCTGCCCCTCCAGCTCACTGAACAGCTAGATGGTATTTCTACACTCTGGAAAAATCCAAATTAAAAAAACAAGTTACACTCAAATAAATATAATAATGTTATTCAACTTAATTATAATAATAGTTATCCCAAGATTAAAATCTGAACATTCTTTTAAAGATGGCATCGCAGCTGCACCTCTGGGGGTTACAGCAGTGTTGGATTGCAAACCATCTGGAAAGGGACGACTTTTCCGACAGTGCCTCTATTTTGGACACCCCACAGTGATGGACCCTCGGTAACAATTGGAAACCTATGCTTTTCATACACCGGTAAATTCAACCTTACATTTTTAACACATTTACTCTTAGATTTATGACTCTGCTGGCCTAGAACTAAAGCACAGTGACTGTCTGCCAGATGTCAACCTGTCACTTCCTCTGAACCTGTCCCTGCTCTGCCGGGACAGAGGGATACTCCTAGGAGATGAGTTGCTGCAATGTTTTTCTTTGTCCAACGTCTTCTCTGCCCCCACTGACCCATTTGCATGGGGAAAGGCCACTCTGACCTTCCCGCCGTAGGTTTTGCCCTCCTGCTCCTGAGCACAGCCCTGGGAAGACCCTGTTTGCAGAGACCTGCCCTCGCTTTGCCTGGACCCTGAGCCTCGCTGAAGCTCTTCCTGATGCGCTCACAGCGCTCACATGAGGTGCAGAGAGCCCCTGTCCCTCCGGCCAGAGCAGCGTGGTGACTGGGTCTGCAGGACAGCCCAGCGCCGGTCTGACCCTCCTCTGCTCCCTGCTTTCTGGGACAGGGCGGCACACGGGTTCCCTCTTCCCCCCCCCAACCCCTCCTGAGCTCTCCTCTGCCCCGACGCTGCCCAGGAAGCTGCTGGGTTGGGCTGAGGACAGACCCAGAGACTTGCACGTCCCTCTCAAACCTTCTCCCTTGCCCTGGGAGAGGCAGCATGGACCTTGAGTCTGCCCCTGCTTTGTGCCCTGTGTCATCTCCTGCCTCTGTGGTAAGTCCTCCGTCCACGGGAGCAAACGGACGGCTCTGCCGGGGGGAGGCTCTCAACACCCCCTGTCCACCAGCACTGCTTCTGGGGGTCGACAGGCCAGGAAACCCACCCTGCCCTGCTCCCCACACTCACACTCACCCATGCCGACTCCACGGGGACACTTGGAAGTCCAGCAAGTTACTGTAGATATGCTTTGAGTCACAAGATTTATAGCTGCGCTGTGCCAGGGGAGGAGTGCGGCTGACACTGCTGCCGCTGGTCCCGTCCCGTTCTCGTCTTGGGGCGTGTTAATGAGCTGCCGGCAATAGGGCTGTAACCTGAACGGGCACTTCCCCGCAGCAGGGATGTTCATCTGCTCTGATAACAGCCCTTATCAGGACCTGAGCAAATACAGCCCGGCAGCGGCAAAGGCATCCAGGCACTTCCCATGTGTCAAGCAGGACTTTTCCTGGATATGCCACCAACGGGTGTTTGGAGACATTTGCTGAGCTGCAACCCTGGAGATCCAGCCCCGCTCATCACACAGCTGAGCCGGGTCCATGGCCCCTCCTGCCAGATCCGTGTCGAGGTGGATGGAAGCTGGATGCAGCAAACCAGCGCCATGGAAGACCCCAGGGATGTCCCTGCTTGCTTCTGGAGAAAACACACTGCATGGCTCAATAGCGGTCGTAGGCACAAAGCAGAACCAAGCAATGGTGGCAACTGTCCAGCTTGTCACGTCTGGGGCTCATGTCAGGAACGGAGCTAAAGGGACGGGACCACTTGAAACATGAGACTATTTCTGTCTGAGTCTCAGATGAAAGCAGGTGTCACTCCAGGGAGCACCTGGTGCTGGGAATATCTCCTGCCTCTTCCAACTGAGAGTGCAGGAATTGTGTGGTCCACAGCATGACCTCTGCATGGGGCAGCCACGTGCCACCAGCCATCACTGTGCAAGGCCCCTGCTATCTGCAGTACAACCTACGGTGACAAATGACACTTTTTGCCCAAGCGAGCTTTGAGCTATGGTTGCAAAAAAATGCTGAAAAAAATGTTTTCCAAAGTCTCACATTTGAAAAATGACTGAATAATATCAGCAGCTGCAAAACGTCATCAACTGAGGGAGCAAGAGTTTCAGGGCCAAAGGGGCTTTCCCCAACAAGGCTGAAATGAATGTGAAGGTGAAACACAAGTTGTAGTGCTTGCACAGAGTAGTCCAGGTTACCCCAAGACACTTCCAGAGTTACTCTTGGGCACTAACTTGCGGCTCAGCCATTGGAGTAGAGCAAACAGGGAGATAAACAGGATTTCCAAAAAAGTTAATAAGTGAATCAAGAAAGTAGGAGATTTTTTCCCCCACGTATTCTGCCTGCTACATGATGTTTCAAAAATATTTTCTCTCATAACTCATTTCTGCAGAGATGTGACGCTTGGACCGTTACCCTGGGAGGGATGGGATGTTATCCCATTCCCAGCATTTCTGTTTCATGACAGGTCCATGTAAATGCCACAAGTCAGCCAGAACTGTGGCCCCCGAGGTGGCCACGAAGCCATGCCGAGCTCAGAGGAGTCCTGTCTGAGAAGTCGGGGGTGTCTGACCTGTGAAGTGGGGTATCGCCAAGCAAACGATGCTCTTTCAGAGCTCTGAACAGACACCATGGACCCACGGCTGTTGATCACTGCCGGGGTGGACCCGCACTCGCAGACCTCCCCCTGCACCTCCTGACTGCAGAGCCCACCCAGACGAGGCTGAAGCGGCTTCGTGGCAGTGTGGAGCTGCCCTAATGCTGATAAAAAGCAGCCGCCAGCAGCCCCGGCCTCCCCGGCCCTCCCGGGGCATGGAATGGGAGCAGCCTCAGGCAGCGAGCAGGGAAGAGGCAGCTCCCACCACCGCAGAGATGCCCTCATGTTGGCGTGGGCTTATTGAACAGCTGCTGCATGCTACTAGCAAGCTGTTCTCCACCAGTTTTACGGGCATTGGTTTCTAAGCAGATATTTCTACCTCCCCCTCCTTGACTTTTTTCTTTTCCTTATTGGCCTCTGGAGCATCTGCAAGACACGAAATGTTTGTCTCCCAGCTGTGAAGTGTGAGCAGTGTTTTCTTTTCCCAGCAGAAATCTCAAAGCGCATCCTGAGTAAAGAAAGTACTAATATCTACGCTGTCATGTACCTGTGTACACACATAAAATTTTATTGTGATGAATGTCACTTTCGGTGCCTATTTCCAGCATTATAAACTAGGATTAAGTTTGTGTAAAGCAAATATTAATGTATTGGGAAGATTGAACTCAAAGATCTAATATCATCCGAGTATGGGCGAGAAAGAAATTCTTGTAATAGCTGATAAACGCTATCTCCACGTTCACCAGGAGAAAGGGGCCTTGGGTTTCTGTCTCACTGATGGAGGAACCTCTTCCTCCTTTTTGGTTTCAATGGCTTCAATGCCTGCAAGTGAAGATACCCAAAAGTGCCAGTTATGAACACTCTGCTGCTTGCTGAACCCTAATTCAGAAGCCAGAGCCTTCCTGGTGAATTTTCATTTGGTTTTGCACAAGTGTTTGTGATCTCTCCTCCGACCACCATCCCTTCCTTCTGCCACTTGGCCAGTTTGCTCCGCTCCTGCCGTTGCCTGTGCTCATGCAGGAGCTCCAGCTCACTTGTCCTTTCCTCCAACATTGCCAGGGGATTTGAGGCTCTTCCAGGATTCTAGGCAGCGAAAGGGTGGCCCCTGCCTCTTGGGGATATCACACCGGCCGATCCACTTCTATTTGCTTTCATCCAGGCCTGTTACAAGGATTTTGCCTTCCCCTTTCCATGTCAGACCAAGCCAGTGGCTGACCGTCTCTGCCTTCCCACCCTGTTGCTGGGACACACGCAGGCACTGCTGAACCCTGAAGAGTTCACCCAAGCAGGAACCATCCCCGCACTGACGTAAATGAGACCATCAAGGTGACAGACCACTGGCGCAGGGCAGACCAAGCAGGAGGATGCTGATGTTCTCCTGCATCCCTCCAGCAGCAGCCAGCGCCTGGGGTGACATTTGCTGCGAAGCACACCAAGCCTGTAACAACCACCCGCCCCAGGAAACTGCCTCCTGACCCCAAATCTGCATGCAGAGGGGATGAGGCAGATGAAAAGGATCTTCCTGACCCCTGCCAGTGGAATGAAATGTGCGAGTAATTAAAATCCACCATGTACAAAGCAAAGAAAGATGCTCAGCAAAGGCTGGGACACTCCCAGCCTTTCTTTTCCCAGCCTGCATGGACTCACTGCTTCCACACAGAAATCCCAGAGTTGCATCTGGCCATTAAACCAGGAGGCCGTTGGCCTCTTCCCCTACTAAAAACCCAAGATCACCACGAGGAACTGTACAGTCCTAGTCCCTGTCTCATGCGGTTATGGATTAAAGGTTCATCATGTAAGCAAGGCTCCTGCAGCACATCCCACCCTGCCTGGTTGTGCCCGTGGTGCTCTGCAGGGAGGGAGGAGGCACCCAGCGGTGATCAGAAGATGCCATGGGGAGCAATGCTGACACCCACGAGGCAGAAAACCCGACCCCGCAGCCCCATTGGCAGCTGGGGGCAGGAATGGGCAGAGAGACCTTGTGCAAGGTGCTCCTCATCTGAACTACGAGACAGAAACATCTCATGGTTGTCAGGAGGCTGAGCCCCTTCCCCACAGCTGTCTGGGGCCAGGGGACCTCCAGGGCTGGTGGGACGCCCTGAGAACCAGCTACCAGAAATCAGACTTCCCAACACGCCAGAGAGCTGACCCCAGTGGCTCCCGCCACAGGCAGGGCCTGCGTCTCGTTCCCCTGGAACCCATCACAGCACCTTCCCGCGTCGGGGTAGCTCCTCTCTCCCCTTCAGAGCATGTCTTTTGTCCCCCTGTGAGCCCAAAGGACAACGTGAGACACAGCAGGTACAATATAATCCCATGTCACCTACCTGCAACGTCCCGATTTCCTCCCAAACACTCTCAAGACACAATGTGACCATTGACTGGCACAGGAATGAAAAGGAAAACAGATATGCATAAGCACTGGACTAGTGTGTAAACTTGCCATTGAGAAAGAAATTGCTTAAAAAGGAGGGATTTAATGGCTAGCAAATGTGGACCAAGAAATATAATCCTCTGAATGGCTTCATGGCTGCTGGCGAGCAGCAGACGCATTATGCAGCAATGCCATCTGCCGCCTCCAGCCGCTGGCGAGCTGAAACCTGGAAGCCCACTCTGCAAACAGCCGCAGCGGGTTCAGGGACGGAGGGGCATGCTGCTCATTACTTTCCATCTTCCAAAACCTGGACTTTATTGCCACGGATGAACTGATTAGCAAGCCAAGAACGAAATTAAGTACTTTTATGGTGGTACCTCCACGCCGTTCATTTAAACCGCTGCGATGATTTAACACTTGATCTTCCCTGATGGGGAAGGAGAGTCCCTGGTCTGCCACGTGGACTCTGCGTCCACAAAATTTCAGTCTGGGGAAGGGCTGGGATTGTTAGGAGCCACCTTGCAGGTATGGCAGGTCGTTGCTGATCTCATCACCACTTTGTGCGCTGCAAGTACTGCAAATCCTCAGAGGAAACGGGCTCGAGGAGTTCACAGTGTGTAGATACAGATATCACGGACAGTCTTTAGCAGAGGGACAGGTTCAAACATGGCTTTTGAAAAGTGGTGTTGGCACTGGACTGAGTGTGACAAGAGCTGTTCAGGGGAAATTTTATGGGAGTTAAAATTAAAAATGTTAGCCAAATTCTCTAATTAGATCCCCTTTTCTCCCTTATTCCCATATATAACAGTTGTGCTGAGCTTTGGTACCTTCCCGGTGTCCTCAATACCTGCACATCAGCCACAGTCTCCCCACACAGGGGCCAAGCTGTCCCCTTGGCCAGGTTCGTGAGTGTCGCCCCTCAGCACAGCGCACAAGGTCACTGCAGGGACCCGGGTTCACAGGGACGAAACACAAGGACATTTGAGTTTGCAGCATTATTGGTAAAATCCAGCTCTCCAGACAAATCCTTCGTATTCCAAACCCAATGATGGAAGAAATAAGATGATACAGATGTCTTCATATCATCCTGGAGCCACCCTCCAAAGAGGCACTTCTAACACCCTTTTACTTTCAAGCCAGTGAATTTTCATATGCGCTCACAGCATGTGCAGCCCCACAGCGACGTGGATGCCAGGTTTTATCAGTTCAGCAGAACATCATTTGCTTCACAGTGCTACAACACTCGATTACAGCATCCTCTCCCCTCTGCCCACAGATAGGAAATATTTTGAGGTCAGGGCTACTTGTCTCATGAAATACCTTCCCAGCTGTTAGGCAGCAAAGTGACTTTTCTTCCTACCCTGTCCTAATAATTTGGCTAATGGCTACAGGCTTGGCAGGGCTCAGCCAAGCCCCGACTGCAGCAATTACTGCCCTGTCCTGGCTCCTGCATCTCAGGAGCCCACAGGTCCCCTCCAGGCTGGCCCTTGCCTCGGGATGGTTTCAGCAGCACCGTGGTCCAGCCCCGTGGTCCTGCAGTGGTGAGAGGTGGTGGGTGGCCTGGGAGAGGCTCTGGCTCCTGGGGGACCTGAAGCAAAGCCTCAGCAAGGGCACAGACACCATGCCAGGAGGAGGCACTGTGTCCATTAGCTGGGATCACCAAGCTTCCCCAAGAAGGGAAAACAACAGCTTGACATCGTCTCCTCTTGGCCAACACTGAGTGCTATAGTGAGAGCTGTGCTACAGCAAGAGCTGTGTGACTTGGCCCTGGGATGGGTGTCCCCTTGCCCCTCTCAATTCCCCGGTCATGGAAACACAACACATTTGGAGGAGCTTCCCTGCCCACTCCCCAACCTATAAAAAGTGCTTCTTTTAGGCCACAGCAAGTGGGGATCAGCAAAAAGAGGGGAGAGGTTCCTTTCTCAAAGAGACCCTTGGGTGCCAAAGGAAAGGTGCTGTGGTTGGGTGCAAAGGCCACCTCCAGGTGCATAGGTGGCCACAGCTCCCTGCTTCTCGTCCACATGGGTACAAAAGAGGCCCCAGCACCTGCAGGATGCCCCACAGCTGCGACTGACCCCAAGGCAGGGTTTTCCCTTGGCGATGCTCAGCTGTGAGCAGATATTTCCTGGCCAGGACTTCGGGAGGGTTGGGGTTGAGCTGTTGAGCGGGGTTTGCCCATTGCACACTTCTGCGGTGCAGCTGCCTGTGCTGCGCTGCCAGTGCTGAGCCCTCAGCTGAGGAGCTACCGAAATCTTGTAACAGGGATGGCATTATTGGCTCTGATAGTGAAATGGTGACTGAAAATATATAAGTATGTATATTTGTGTCTGGGATGGCCATCTACTATCGTCTCCCTAAAACAGTACCTGAGAACTGGCACTTTGGTACCTGGGACGGTGCTGCCCCCAGCATGCGCTTGTTCAGAGGGAAGGCTGCTGACGGCCCCTCCTGTTTTAGCAAGACCACCAGCCCAAAAACATGCTCCAGGCTCACAGGTACGGGGTAAAGCTGGAGCCTTTTGGTCCAGTTCAACAGCTTGCTGATGTTGGAAAGAAACTAGTGTCCAGCTGGATTAATTCCAGGCTGGAGCCAGAAAAGGAGGGGTGACGCTGGCACAGCTCGGGGATTAGCAGCAAAGAGAAAGAGCATCTGTAGGTGTCTCCCTGCGATCTGCACCCATCACATGTGCTATGAGCCAAGAGCCAGGCAGCGCTCGCTGCCACTCTGAGAGAGAGTCAGTGATGCTGGTGCTGTTTGGGGACATCCCCTGGCAGCCCTGTGTGAACAGTGGCACATGATGGGGTCGGGGTTTTCCTGCAGCTGGACCCCTGTGAGCTCATCAGGTGCTGCTCTGCCCACCCCACCAGGATCCTCCCTGCCTGGCAGGGACACGGACATCACCGCACCACCAGGCAGGCGGCCGTCTGCATTGGAGGTGATTGACTGTAGTCAGTCAGGGAAAACTGTGACAGAAAGTTTAGCACAGTCTCCTTGGAATATATCAAAGCAGCATCAGCCATCTAATAGGATAAGTAACGTAAGCTGTGCTGCACAAAGAGGAGTGCTAATGGGATATCGCTTTATGCAGGAGACAGTTTGATGTATCTGGGCCACTGCTAACTAAATCCTCCCTGAAGTCCCCTCTTTGTGGCTCTTCTGGCTCCAGAATTAATCAGCTCTCTCCTTTTCATTTGAAAGACACGAGGCCATCGGCTGCCTGCAGCTCCCAACGCGAAGCACCGCGGGAGCCCACGTTACCCTCCAGGGAGCATCAGTGGGGACAGCACAGTGGCAGCCTCGGCCACCCACCCAGGGGCTGTGCGCTGCTCTCAGGTCCTGCTTTACTTATGGTGGCTCTTGCCTGCGCGATGCCCAGGGAACCGGCGCTGAGCCTGGCACTGTGTGGTCCAGTGGGCACTGGGGTGCATGGCAAGCCCTCGTTTTGATTGCTGACAGCTACCTGGGGTGCAGGGGAGAAGCACGTCATGACCCATATGGCCCAAGTCGCATTTAGGGTCATAACTCAGAGTCGTCCTGACTTTGGACACTTGGGGCAGGGTTGACTTCTGCTAGTCCGTGAATCCTCCCTGAAACCAAAAGTCTTCCTTGCAGAGAGTCACAGGGCAGGAGAAAGGAGGAGAAAAAAGACTCACAGAGAAGGACTGAGATGCCCTTCTGAAAGAAACCCACAGCGACATCAGCTGCCTGTGTCTCAGGGGATAACAGGCCAAGTGGCCCCAGAAGGACCCAAATGTCCTTCAATTTTGTGCAGCTGAGGCATGAACCAGAGAAAGATGCCCCATTTTACACCAGTGCACAGTTAAGCAAAGCCCTGCACGGAGACAAGCTCTGAGAGCAGCTGCAGGACTTTCCAGCAGCAGAGCCGTTTGGGTCCTTGCACTCCCCCTTACTCCTGTGCATGGATCTCATTCCATCAAACCCTTGTTTCAGCAAGTTGCAACATCCACTTGCAACACCAAGACTCACAGCCCGGCAGGGCTTTCTGCTGCAGCCTGCAGTTTCAGTGCAAGCATTGAGGGCTCCAAGCTGGGACAGGTCCCTCAGGCCAAGCTGCAGTCACCCAGGAAAGTGGTGGCAGCAAAGCATGCACCAGCCTTGCTGCCGCAGGGCCCTGATGCTGCCACCAGCCTGGAAGAGCAGGACAGGGTAACTGGGAGGTCTGAATAGTCATGGGAGCTGACTGAGGAACATCATTGCTCAAGGTGTAGGAACATAAGAGGAAATAGTTTTCAAGCGCAGATCCCAAGAACAGCCAACAGATCAGCAGGATGCTGTGTCCAGGGATCCTGTGTAATTAAAGGTCCATCAAGGGAGGGAGTAAGTGATGCAAAGAAGGGCTTTGCAAATCAGCAGGTCAAACGTCTCAGAGTCTAAGCGTGTGCTTGGAAGCTGCCGGGAACGTCACCGGTGCAGCATCTCCCCAGGTGCCCTCAGGCCAGGCAAGCCAGGGCACGAGCCCCTGCTCTCCACCGCCTGGCCATGAGCTGGACCAGTGGCACGGCCAGCCCGGAGAGACCCATGTGTCACCTCTCCCACAGCTCGCTGGCTCCTTGCTCCTGTGGGTCACCAGCTCCTCAAACTCACTCTCCAAATAGGCATGTACCAGGCTTGTAAATCTTCTGCTTTTGTCTCCGAAGAGGGAAAATCTGAGAACACCCTCAGAGAGACAGTTTTATCTCCTCCTTGTATTCAACTCATTTTCTCAGATAAATCCCCTTAGTTCCACTAGGGTTTAACAGGAGTGGAAGGCTGTTTCAAATGTGTCCAAACACTTCTATTTCCTATACGTACATCTTTCAACTTTAAAACAGCCTTTTTAAGTGCCAGTGCTTCTTAAACAGCCTTCAGCCTCAGACAGGCATCAAAGGAAGAACTGTCTGGTCAGGAGAGCAGGCTGCCTTCTCGTCCTAAGTTTGCAAAGGAATAATGAGATAACAAATTAATTCCCCGACTAATGTGAATATTTCATGCTGAAAGGGTTTTCTACAGCATCCAGTCTGAGGAGGTTTCTGGGTGTGCATCTGTACACACTGAGATGACATCTGGCAGCTATGATGTAAAGGCACCAGTCTTCTACATTCACAAAGAAACATTTGAAAAGAAGCTCTTAGGGTTGAAAAAGTTTGAAGAACAACAAAGTTTTCCATCCTTAAGTAGAAAAGTGACCAAGAAATAACTGACAACTTCAGTACAGTATTATATAACCATAAATATTTGCAAAGTTTAAAGGATAAAGACTACAAAGCATCTACTAAAGAACAGAATTTCAATCGGGGGATTTTTAGAATTGCTTATGTGATTTTAAAGAGAAAAGGGATGAAGAGGCTTCGTTTCCCAAAGGAGTTTATGGCTCTGCAACATCACTGCAACCACCATTTTTTGGAGTGCTGAGCAGAGCGTTGTGACAGCACTTTCCGCTACAAAGTTCTGTTTCTACCCTAAAAATAATCCAGAGAAGTTTGTTTTCTGGCTTTGAAGGTCAGATCTTTCCCTAGCTGGTTTCTTATGCCAGGGATCTTCTCAGTTGAGAAGATGCTCTTTTTGGTTGACTCTCTTTGGGCCTGGCTGTCTCCAGATTTAGAAGCTCTGTTTGCAGTGTATTTGCGATGTGAAGCCTCCTTGCAGGTGCTCTGTGCAGCACCACATCACTAACACGGATTACTGTCTTTCTAGGAGAACAATAAAGGAAGAAGAATTTTGAAGCTGCAGTCCAGTACAGGCACCTGGGAGGTGAGGCACATTGGCTTGTGCCCAAGGAGGTGGCATTGACTGATGTGTTTGTTGTTTGTCCCTTATTGGGAGAGAACTGAGATGGATTCCACGATGGATTTCCTCGACGGGTTCAACGTTTTGCTTACCAAACAGATCATTTGCCATCATCCCAAGTATAAAAGTCATTTTATGTGCCTCCTGATCCATAATGGCAAAGACAAGTTTGTAGTAACCCAGAATTAGATCCCAAGTTGTCGCTGGTTATCTCCAGCAGCCTCTGTGAAGGGCTGTGCATCGAGGATGGCTCCTAGCACCCTTCCAGCAACTGTGCCGCTTGCTCAGCTCTGCTGTTCTTCCTTTGAGCAGCAAACTGTCCCACTGAGAATGTCACCTCTCACAGACCAAAGGGCAAGAAAGGTGAATGAGTGCGGGATGGGAGATGGAGAGAGGGCACAGCCCCTAAGTCAGGCTGGAAAGAGGACGGAGAGCCCTGGGTGGGACAAAGGTGACTTGGGAATGCTGGTGAAAGCGAGAGAGGATGGGGACTGAGGGGAAGCACGACAGCGGCTGAGGGCTGGAAGTGGGGAGCAGGGGGACAGATGGGGCTCCTGGTAGGGGCAGGGGCTGGCAGTGAGGGCAAGGAAGGAAGGTTCCCATCACACACTCTCCGCTTGAACGCTAAAGGCGCTAGCCATGGCTGCAGCTGGGAAGAGGTAGCTGATGGTCAGGCTCCATTACAGTGGGCTCGATCCTCGTAAGGAAGCTTTCACCTGGCTGTGATTAAAGCCTTCAAACTCAGAGAAGCTGAAGCTGCACGGACCTCCCATCTCCAGGTCATCTGTGGTGATACCTCCTTGACAGCGACACTGTCCCATTGCTGAGGTTTGCACCATTAATATGTACCCAGGAACACTTGTCTGCTGAGCACAGACTGTCCTCATTGCTGATGGCTCTCCACTCCAGTTTTGGTATCTCTCAGAATAGGATGGGCCATCAGTCGCTGCAAAGATAGCCCTCTCCTTCCCAACAGAGCCAAACATACAGCCTACGACTTGGGTTTCCTTTCCGGCCTCAAACCGCTCTTCAGGAACTCTCCGGTGCCGTCTGGGGACCGCGTGCACACATTGTCCAAATGCAGGACTGCCATCTCCTGGGCAGCTGGGAAACTCGGTGTGCAACAGCCCCAGAAAACCATCCCGGAGTAACTCAGAGGCCACATGGCTGAGAAGCCGCTAGGATGGCAGGTACTGCCCATGAAGACAAACCCAACCTTTGGGTACTTCAAAAGCAGCTTCAGTAGGACCTCCAGGGTGAATTAACAGCTCTGTGGCCAGCGTGTGTTTAACCTGTGCGCTAAGCAGAGCACGATTCCCACCACTGACTAATGCAGTTTGGCTCTAATGCAAAAATTAGCAGGCCATTGTGTATTGAAAGTCCCTGGAGAGTCAACTGGGCTTGAACAGACACCCTTCGCCTTCCCACGGTACCTTTGGTGCAGTTTCTTGCACACCCTTTCTCAGTCTAAAAAGTGAATGGGGGAAACCAGACCCTCACCAGACGGTCCTGCACCGATGCTGGAGGGTCACCATGCCTCGGAGCCATGGAGGAACAGGCACTTGGCCCCATGCTGGACACAGGGAAGGCAGGCGGCTCACCCTCCCATCCCTCCCCATGGGTCCTGCCTCCCGCGGCCCCCTGCCCTGCCTCCGACTCCCCTGGGGCTACTCCCTGCCCAAGCCTTGTGCCTGCTGGCCCCCCTGCCCACGCGTTGTCACTCCCCACGTCCAGACCCCTCGTGCGGCCCCACACTGTCTGAGCCCACAGCGGGGCCGTGCTTGCTCACCTCTGCCTTTTGGCCAAACACCTCCTCCCCAAACAACACTGCTCCCCAGGTCTGTACCTGCCCCCCAAAATCCTAACCCCCTCCTCTTTGCATTACACTCCAGTTTTCCCTCTCCTCCCCACCCTCCCCTGCAGCCCAGAGAGGCAGGCCTGAGCTACGGGGAATTTCAGCCCAAGCAGTTTAAGGTCTGACAAAATTAGGTGTAATGAAGTCAAGCTTGATGGGAAGCACCACGCAATCCTTTTTCACTGTCTGTGGGCTGCCTGTGCTTTGAAAGTGACTCCTGTAGCGCTTTACAGAAGTAATGGGAATCCTCAACAGCCCTTCTTAAACTCACCACTAGATTTATGGCATTAAATCTCCATTCTGGTAGCAGCAGTATATAAGAACAAGTGTGACCATAATACAGCTTTAGATACCTCAGCATTAATTTTATGGTCTATGTGTGCAGAAATTAGGGGAAGATGCTTACTCGGAATAGAAAAACTATGAAGGCATTGGCTGTGCTCCCAGAGAATCATGTAGGACAGCCAAGTGCTCCCCACCATCCCTGTTCGCTTGGCGTGGTAGGATGACAGCAGGAAGCCGGGTAGCCGGGTGGGTCCTGCCCCTGCCCGCACACAAGGCAGGATGGGCAGGGTTGGTTTTGGCAGCACCAGGGCAGGATACAGGAACTGCCTGAGAAATGAGGGTCAAGGAAGGGCATTTGCTGGGATAAAGCTAAGCAGAGGATGCACCACGGCAGCAGAGAAGGAGGTTCTAATTGTGTGGACGAAGTTGGAGGTGACTGGGCTGAGACTAAGCCAAGCACAGCAGGACATCGATGTGCCTTTTCATGTAGGAAGGACAAGCCCAAATTTAGTCCAAACATAGAAGCCAACTTAAAGATACCAAGTGTAGCAATGCAGTGGACACAGAGAGAGACTGTCTAGCAGCCCTATACAGACTGTCAGAGAAGCCAGTTCAATACCCACTCTGTGACTGCATTTCCCCTATTAAGTGACCCTGTGAAGTCATTTCTTGCTGCACAACATGGCACTTGCACAGGAGAATAACAGATGAGCTTTGTCCTCCTCAGCACCCATGGCCAGGCGAGGTCCGGCAGTCACCCATACAGCCCGGCTCTCTCCAGCACCTTGGAGGAAGCATCCAGGGTGCAGCTGATTTCTGTGATCAGGAAAATATCTTCTCCTCTCTCTTAGCATACTGTTGGATCCATACATTGCATCATGTGGAGAAAGAGGGATGCATTTGTAGCTGCATCCATTGGTAGGCACTTTTATTCTGTTAATTAACTTTATCCTTATATTACAGTATTACTACTATCTCCTGCCTGTTAAACCGTCATTTAAAATGCTGTGGAAAATACAGTTGACTTCTGTATGCCAACAGACACTGTGTTCTGTGCGTTAACTGATGTGTTACAGGGATACTCAAAGCACAAACCTCTCTGTTTCCAAGATTATAAACACCTCAAACAAATAAATGCCCTGTGAAGTTAAATGCTTTTATTATTCCACCAGCAGAAATTATGTGATCCTTCTTCTATTAAAGCAATCTGGTAAATACATGATAATAATCCGGTAATTACATCTACAATCTGGTAAATATTAAGTGCAAAATCCAGATACTCTCATGTCTGCTACAGAAATGAATGACGCTGTTGGCTCGGTTGCTCAGGAGCAGAACTGCTTCCAGTTTGTACGTCCACTCGTGCCAAATCCCCAGGGCAAACACCCGGTGCAAGTGGGCAACGCGGGTGTATGTGTGCCTGGCAGACAGCAAGTGGAAAAGCCCAAGGAGCAGAGGGACAGGGGCTGGAAGAGTGATGTGGAGAAGTGGGCTTCAGAGCGGACCATAGCTCCCAGGGCTGGAGACAGGACAGAAACCTGAGCGTTGCCTTGGCACGGCCCTTATGAGCTGTCCTAACTTATATTGAAATAAATGATATTTCTTAATAAGCTTCAACCACATTTTGGGACAGCTTCAGGATTAAAACAATACGTAATTTATACATAAAAGGGATCACTGATGACCAAAAATGACTGGAAAAGCCATGAAAATATCAAAATCAGCCACATCCTCCTCCTGTTTCTCAACAGAGGTATCTTCCACAGAGACATGAAGACCTGCCAAACACAAAAATGGCATATTTATATTTAAGGAGTGATGAAGTTTTTCGTGTTATACATATTTGTAGGAACATAAAATTGACATCTCCTGGTATCTTGGGTTACAGCTGAGGCCTGGGGACACAGCATTAGAAAAGAGATGGGAAAACTCAATCAGGGAGTACCTGCAGCAGTTTAAAAGAGTAATATATCTGACTAATCATCTTCTGCATTACACCCAGAGAAGTTAGCAGTGAGTTACATACACTCTAAGGTCCTTTCATACCGTTAAAGTGATGGGAAAAGGTCTTTGTGTTCCTGAGAACCGGGCTATAAGTGAGCACCACTGAAGAGATCTCCATCAAACCTAAATGGGTTTTTGTTCATTCAGTCCAAAGGGAGAGTGCAAACTTTAATTAACTCAATAGCTGTCAAGAGCTCAGAGACCTGCAGATTAATGGTGCTGGCTGCAAAACTGCAGAGCGTCAGCACTACAAGCCAGCCCTGCCACGCTGAAGACTGGCAGGGAGCAAGAAGAACTGGGTAAGAAACTCAACTGCCCTCCTGGTGATGCGCTAGTGCCAGGGGAGCTCCTCACCACATCTGCAAAAAAATGCCAAAGCTCAGAAAAAGCGCCAGCCCGAGCTGCCCAGTACGTGACGGATGCTGGCCATTTCCAGTGGGCTCCTCACACGGAGCTGCAACGTGAAGTTTGGGAATAGAAAGGGAAATGCAGTGAGCTCTGGGGGCTGTAGGGCATCTCTCCTGGGAAGTGATAGTACAAACGGCACAAAACCTGCCTTTTTCCACGTGCACAGTCAAGCTTTAGCTATGCAGGGCTGTAGCAAAGCACAATTTCTGCCATGCAATAGTCCGTACCACCCAGCAGCAGAGAAACAGCAACACAGGGATGTCACTCAGGGAGGACACCAGAACAAGCCTGCTCTGGGTCCACAGGAATCGGGAACCAGAATGCAAGTCACTGACAATCCTAAATACGCTTCTGCATATCAAGCACTGCCACCCCTGCCTGCTAGCTTGCAGGTGACATAGCTGAGCTGGTGTAAAGTTATCTCTGACCGGGGGAGGAGAATCCACATCACCCAGTAGGTGCCAGTTTCTCCAGTAAGGCACATGGATTCTTAGCACACAAAAACATGGGCCTTTTCAGGATATACCTTCACTATGGGCCTTGTGACCCTCAGGTGACAAATCCCCTGTGGGTGCAGAACATCTAATGCTCAACTGTCTTAACTCACAGTCCTTGTCCCAAATCCCAGATTCCCTTCCCTGTCCTTCCCGGGGAGCTGGACTGTTGGGACTGCCAGTGGCCCACTTGCTGCCAAAGGACACATATTGGATGGATCTTCATTCCCTTCTTTCTAACACAGCTAGGGCACACCGAATGAAAGCTAAAGTAAAAATGCCATGACGGGCAGAGAAGTCCTCCCAGGTTAGAGGACGCAAAACCTGAAGCAGTAACTGGAGACGTAGCTCTGTCTCTATGTGCATTATGATCTGCTCTTGGATTTCGCAGGTATTTACAGGCACTTCTACATGAAATATGAACCTGCCACGGTGCATTGGTTCCCATGGGGCCCTCCTGTGCATGACCAAAAAGCAAAAGCTTTTGCCTTTTATCAGGCCAAGAATGGCAACCTAGTGCCATTTCAATGGCACCAGTCCTTCATGCCCCCAGGCACAGCTGCTTCCCACCACAGACACCCAGTTCTGCACCGAGGACAAGATGCCTTTTTCTTCACCTTCGGACTTCATGCCCTTGGTTTGCCTACAGGATCTTCTCAACTGTCATTTCCAAACCCATCTTCTTCCTGTGCCGAGCCTCTTGCCAGGACAGGCAGGCTGAGCTGCGAGAGGTCTTGAAAGAAGTGAAGTACAGCCACAAAGCCCCTGCTGCCCTGGAGGACATCATCATGCAGCCCAGAAGGGAGGCAGAAGCCTGGAGGCTGGTGCAGACTCTGCTTCAGGGTGTCCTCTCTCAGCAGCCCTGGGAGAAGAGCAAAGAGAGTAGCAAGCAGGGCTTGCCAGAGGAGGTGGGTGTGAGGAAGGTGGATCTAGAGGTGGAGATCTTTGCTCCTGGCCAGCCACAGGGGTGAAAGTCACCATTGTGAAAGCTGTCTGGCAAGCATCAAAAGTGCTAAAGCAGAAGCATCCAGTGTGGAGAAGGATAGGAAGGGTAGGAAGACCCCAATGCACCTAGGGGGTGCAGCGGAGTATGGGATCATGATGGGGTAATTGGGGGAAGAGAAAGGAAGATGGGCACGAGAAGGCAGTCCAATGCCACTCTATTGCTGGGTCTTTTGCACAGCCTGAAGGCAGAGGGTGTATATATATTACTAATAAAGGACACTTCCCTTCTCAACTCATTGCCTGGCCCCTTCAAACATAAGAACAGTGGAAATAAATAAGATCAAGGGTCTGTTTAGCCCAGCATCATCTCTGTGATAGCTGCCCCAAGTCTCCAGGGAAGCACAAGAACAGGGCAATGAGATGTTATCATTTCTGTGAGAACTTTTGACCCTCCAAATACCTTCAGCTGAGGGATTCTCTGGGCTGGATGTAGTTTCTGTTCTCCCTTGCCAGCTAGCATTGCTAGCCAGTCGAGGGAAGTGATTGTCCTGCTGTACTCTGCACTGGTGTGGCCTCACCTTGAGTACTGTGTGCAGTGTTGGGCACTGCAGTATAAAAAGGACATGAAGCTACTAGAGAGTGTCCAGAGGAGAGCCACGAAGATGGTGAAGGGTTTAGAGGGGAAGCCGTATGAGGAGCGGCTGAAGTCACTTGGTCTGTTCAGCCTGGAGAAGAGGAGGCTGAGGGGAGACCTCATCGGGGTCTACAGCTTCCTCGCAAGGGGAAGAGGAGGGGCAGGTGCCGATCTCTTCTCCCTGGCGACCAGCGACAGGACCCGAGGGAATAGCAGGAAGACGTGCCAGGGGAGGTTTAGGTTGGAGATTAGGAAAAGGTTCTTCACCCAGAGGGTGGCGGAGCACTGGAACAGGCTCTGCAGGGAGGCAGTCATGGCACCAAGCCTGACAATATTCGAGGAGCATTTGGGCAATGCCCCCAGACATATGCTGTGAATTTTGGGGTTGTCCTATACAAGGTCAGGAGTTGGACTCGATGATCCTTGCGGGTCCCTTCCAACTCAGGGCATTCTATGATTCTATTAAACCGGTAGGAATGGTTTCCTGGCTATCACGGGCTTTCCTTTGTGCTGGGAAGCATATGACATCATTTATAGAAGCTCATAAATAGCAGTGGATCTCCCAAGCCCCCATGCTACTGACTCACGTTGACATGCTGCCTTGGAGGGACAGCATTCAGGTGACAGGGTCCTTCTCCTTCCTTGAAGTGGCTGCCTGGGTCCCATCATTACCAGGCTACAGTGGGCGGGGGGGCTGGCAAAGATCCTCCTGCTCTTCAGGGCTCTGTTTGACTAATGCAGCAAATTCCTGCCTGTAGCAGTACCGCAGTGTGAGCAGCAGCACTGCACCAAAGATTTCAGGGGTAAGAAGGCAAGGGGAAAGGTGCGGCAGCAGAGTCTGCTGTTACCCGGGGAGCTGGAATCTGTAGGGTGTGAAGTTGCAGCTGCACCAGCTCCCATATCCCTGGGTTGATACGGCAGGATTTCCCCTGAGCACCGGGCTCCTGGCTCTGGTATCCAAAAGGTTTTCTGCCACTACAGCTGTTTTTAGAAGCAGCGGTGGAATTACTGAGGTTGTGGACAGGTAGGAGGCTCCCGATTCTCCCTGCTGCAATAACAGGAGCAAGTCTTTGCCTAAGAAAAGGGTCAGAGATACCAAACACCATCCCAGAGGGCAGTTTGAGCTTTGTGTACTTGGAAAGTGCTTTGGCTAGGCATGTGGAAGGATTTCAACTGGGAAAGGAAAATTCTGATTACTAAGAATCATTTTACTAAGAAAAATGTTGAAAGAAATGAATGTTTCAGTAACTCAAATATGGAAAAAGAACATCAGCAAGCTCTACTCATGCCTTGGCTTCAGGGACATGAAGAGGTTGAGGAAGGTCACTTTGCAGAGTGCAGCGAAAATACAGGAGAGCTGCCAGTGTGATTTCATATGGGAATAAAATGCAATTTCAAAGCTTTTGGGAATGTGTGAGGAGCTAAAACACCTGCTAAGCATACCCTGCGGAGTACACACAGGAAATGGTGTATCTTCATTTTGGCTAAGGAAGCGGGGAACCAGCACTGCGGGGATCAGGAGAAGCAGAACTGTCTTACAGTGACAGTAACCAGGAACGCTCTTTGCAATGCAGCAAGACAGCTGCGTGCACTCTTGCACCTAGAAGGCTGCAAAAAACACATCACAGGCTCTTAGAGATGTGATACCATCTACCAACCCAAGGGGTTTGTAGCTTCTCTGAGGTGATATCTGTTCCTTGAGCCCTGCACAGATGCCATCCACCACTTCAGGCATATTGTACAGATGTGTACAAGGAGGCATTGACCTAGAAAATGAGGGGACATTTGGCTTGATGGACTTATGAAAGTTGCAATTGCTCTCAGAAAGGAGGAGCAGAACAGAAAAACCAGAACCAGTCAGTCTTGGAGCAGCAGCTGTGCAGCAACACCTTCCTAAATCTGTTCAGGCCAGCAGCCTCCCCAGCCTGCATGCTGCTGGAGTCGGATCACCTTTGGAGCTCTGGTTCAGCATGTTAGACAAACTGAATAGATAAGGAGGCTGACATCTGAAAACCAGTGTTAACTGCACCCCTCTGGCAGCACGGACGCACTGGTGATGGATGTGCTCTGTGTATACCTGATGTATGACTTTCACTGTTGCCAAGTGATCGACCCCTTCACAGCAGAAAAGAGAGCAGCTGTTCACAGCTGAGCGATGCGTTTGCCCTCTGTGTCACATCTGCTCACTCTTCCTGAGGAAAGAGCTCATCTTTCTAGTAACCTGCTCGGAAATGAAGACTTCAGAAGTGAAAATCATGCAACGGGACATTTCTTCCTCCTGTTATTTCCAGCCAAGGAACTTTCTGCTTAGAAGTTCCTTCCATACACAAGTTTGTGCTCTGCACGGTTTTGTTTCTTCTGAATGAAATTCCCTGCATTGTCCTGTACCTGACCCTTCTCTGTCCTCACAGCCTCTCCCAACCTTGTACACTGCATGATAAATTAACAGAATTAAGTCATTGTCTAAAAGCAGTTCCTCATGAACACTTCCCCACCCTGATTCCCCCTACAATAAACTGCCATCTTCTATTTAGCAAGGCCCTTAGCTACCTCATCATTTGTACACACTGCTCTGAAGGTCAGGGAACTTTACAAAACCACCAGATTTAACTTTCAATGAAACAGCATCACACTTTACCCCACTTTTCCCTGTCCTTCCCATGTGCTTCAGAGAAATGGGCTTGGCTAGCCAGGAGGCCAAACACCAAACCAGTGAGACTGAGACTTTGTTGCCCAGAGGAGGTGGAGAGGTCCCGTACTCCAGGGCCCAGTAAAGCTCCAGCTGCTAGTGAATTCCCAGGCAGCAGGTACATCTTGGTGGCAGGGTGGAGGGGGAACATTTGCAGTTATTACCTGCTCAATTCAGTGCTAGATGAAGCCTTTGGGATAAAGCAGTAACACCTATATTGACATTTTACGTAGTTAGCTTTTTCAGTGAAGACTCACAATGGGAGGATGCAACATTTATACTCCAGGTTGTACCAAGGCTGTACCTAACTTTACAGGTAGTTTGGGGAGTTGAATTTATCCCACGCAGCTCTAACTAGTTTGCCAAGGCTGCTGCTTTTCATCCTGAAGCAGCCACAGCAGGGTTATACAGAGCAGACCTATTCCTCAGTGCCACGAAGCAGCAGCAATCCAGGATCACTCCAATATACTTAATACATTAGATTTTAAGTGAAATCTGCTTTCCTAATCACTGAAAAAGGGGCTAGAGGGAGCACTGCTGCGCTTGTATTTTTGCTGTGACTGCTTTTGGCAGGCAGTGCTTGAGCTGCTGCCTGTATGATCCCTAGTACACGCTGATAACACAAAACTGCCACACACACCGTTTCTTATTAAAAAAAACCCAAAAAAAACCCCACAAAAAACCAAAACCACAACTCTCAACTTTTTGTCCTTCCTGCTTTCGCAGGAGCAGCGCCCACGGCGTGCCCGGGCCTCCCGCCCCACTGCCCCCAGAGCCACGGTGGTAGCGGGCACGGCCTTTGCCGCGCACCTCGGGGCCACGGGGTGCCACGAACCGCCCCCGCCCGGTCCCTCGGAGCACGGGAGCCTTCCCC